>VXBT01008616.1:0-29172 GCA_013400235.1 Oriolus oriolus
CGGTTGTAGCTTCTTTGTAATGATGTAAAAACTTTGTATCAATAGCAAAACTTTATATCAATGTTTGAGGCATGAACTGTTTTCAGTCTCTGTCAGTACGCCACTGGACTGATCACATCAGCAGTAATGAAGTCCCTGTTCGGACGCCATGTGTGGCGTATGAGTATGAGACTCACAAGCTGAGAGCGAAATGCATCTGTTTATTGCAGAGCTAAGACAGTACTTATGCACTGTGTGTGAGAACTTCTATTCAGTCCTTCGCATGCAACCTGGTTGCAGGCCTGTAATAAATCTGTCAGCTTCACAGTTTGTTAGTTTTTCAAGGTTTGCAGGCTTCAAAGAAACAGGATACCTTTCCTGTTCTCAGACAGTGTGTAATCTTACTTTCTTCTATGCTTCCCAAGAATTTTCTGCAGTGTCAGGCTTGTTTCTTTCTCACAAGGTACAGCTTTTTTGGGTCTTCCCAGTAAGAAAAGTATTTTGAAAAGTAGTGCTTTTAACTGCATTGAGGGAGAGCAGTGCTGTTTGAGCCATTTGAATCTAAATATTATATTATTGTTAATAGATGATAAAGATGTAATCTTAAAATGTTAATTATTATGTTCCTTGTCAAGGGAAGTGTGAAAAGCTTAGGAACTAAGCTTTGGAGACAAACCAGTCTGCCTAAATTTAAGTGTGTGGTTTGGACCAGAAGAAGAACTTTGAGGTAAGAGTTGGTGGTTTAAGCAGGATGCTAAAGAATATTTAAATCTGTGCCGTTTCCAGATGGAGAATCAGAGCAGGAAAAACCTGTGCAACTCTGGAAAATCCATTTAAACATATCTGCCTGTATAGTCCTACTTGACACCACTGAAGTAGCTGGCTCTGTTAAGGTGTGGTCTACTGAGCTTAAGCAAAGTGTCCTCATAATGTTGGGAAAGACACAGTCAGTAGCAGCTCAGTGTCTATCTTTTAATGTAATTTGGATTAAAGAGCTGTATATGGTTATCGCTCTGGAAAGTATGGGGTAGCTCGTGGCTGTTCACTTCTAGAAGATGGCATACTCGGTTTGATGCTTTGCCAAAGTGCTGTATCTTCTGCTCAATGTGAGCTGTGTAATTTCAAGTCATGCGGAGTTGAGGGGATGGCTGAAGTTGTATAGTAAGCTTCACAGTGAACATATTTCTCAGCAAGTGACACCAAAAGGGTCTTAAGATCCAAGTTAAAAAAAAAAAAGTTACGTTAGGCTGTTTAGAAATCTGTTTTACATATTTGAACAGTGGGATTTTTAGCTGCTGAATTCATTAAATTACATGTTTGGAGTGGAATTGAAAACTAAATGCAGGTTTTCCCAGCTTTGTTTTTTATTGTGAACAGGAAACAGAAGTACAGGATCATGTCAGTGTCAAAAATGAGGTCCCAGGTAGGAGGGTCTTCCTGGAAACCATGGTCTGTATTTATTCTCTTCTGGAGTTCGGAGTTCCAGCATGGAAGACTCCTTCTAACTGCTTTCTCAGTTAGTGCTTGTTATGAGTTTGTACACTGGAGGAGTGAAAAAGTGTGCTTGTAATTTTAAATAGTAATGTGTGTGAGTGAAGAGGAGGATGCTCAGGTCTCCAAGGGAAAGTAAGCTAGTAGTTACTGGATAGACTGTACAGCTCTGTGTTCTTGGTGCCTTGCATTGAGGGTTTCGTGCTGAATCAGCCAGGATGTTCAGCTTACAGGTGTGTCATCACAGGTAGCTGTGCATGGGCGCAGCTGAAGGAATAGTAAAAAAAAGATCATGGGGACAAGGACTAGAGATTGCATAGTAGAAGTGGCTTATGTGCTTTCTCTGAATAGTTTGAGTTGCAACATGGGACGTAGTTTGTGGTCCTGTGTTAGCTAGTTTCTCAACAAAAAGCAGCTTGTCTTGGCTAATGGCGTTTGTATAGCTGCCTTGAATTCCTGTCAGTGTTTCTCTGTGTGTGTGTCCTTCCAGTGGAGTAGAAAAAGGAAGTCACCTGACATCCCTAGAAGAGCTGACATCCAGTGTGGTTAATATTTTGGCTTAGTTTCTTTTTATTTTTTAAACCCATGTAACATGTTGCTTTGTGTTTGATGTTTGTGGAAGTCCTCTGGTGTTAGGAGGAAGAAGGGGAAGCTGAGGTTACTTCTTTTGATGGCAACCAAGAATATAGAGCTTGCCTTCACAGTTGTCTCTGAAACATGTTCCTCTTGTCCTTGACTGAAAGTTTTGTGTCTGGTCCGTTTTCTTTGTTTTAGGTCTGGTCTTTGCTGTAGAGGAGATAAAGCAGTTCTATGCTGAGAAGCTAAACTCTGTATTAGTTTTGTGGTTTGTATCTTTGTAGATCATACCATAGCACTTGGTCTCTTCAGTTTATGTAGATGAGGTCTGGCAGCTGGTGAACTTAGATTTTAATAGTTGCAGAATTTGGCCTGAATGGTATCTTGCTAATATTAAAAAATACTTATTACCCTTTGGTAAGTGTTTGTGTGGTCTGAAGAAGTAATTAAAAAATCTGTGTGAAATGTCAAAGACTTTTGCAACAGCTTCCATGAATTGATAAAAACTTTCTAGAATATAATGACTGTGGGCTACAGGGAAACTGGATAAGGATACCAGCAGCAGCCAGAGATCAGCTGTGACATAAAGAGTTTCCTGGCAGCTTGGAAAAATTGTCTCATACTTCTCCTTCCATAATTTAAAAGATGTTTTCTACGCCTCATATAACGTGTTTGGGTTTTTTCTGGTCTGTGTCTCTGAGTGCTGGCAGAAGGAAGAAGCGTGCACGAGGAGGTTCAGTGCTTTGGATTAGACAGTTGTGTGGTGATGTGGGATTTCCTTTGGCACAGTGTCAGTCTCATGAGAGCTAGAGACACTTGCTGTGGTGTGGGCTTGCTGTAGAGGAACCAGTGCTCTGACTGCCCATGAGTCCTCAGGAGGAGGAGGAAGGAGTCTGTGTGCGTGAACGGTTGCCTAGATGCACTGACATACTGTAAACTTACATTTGCCACATAGTGACCCTTTGGGTAGGAGTGACAAATCTGGTAATGACTGTGCATTTTTCCTGTCCTTGTTATTACATGCCAGCCAGAACTTTGAAAGGCTATAAATTCCCCATGAGGTCAGTAAGCTGTATGGGGGGTGTGCACGCTGCGGGGTGGAACTACAGCTGCCAATGTATGTGAAATATTACAACTTCTGGCTGGGAAACATGCTGCTTTCAGTGCACCTGCGTAGTCTGTTTGATGTCTCTCTTCTGGATCCTGCAGCTGTCCTGCAATGCCTGAAGAAATAACCACTGGGGGAGTTTTGACTGAAGAAGGAAACCTGTAGACTTTCATGGACACTTGACACATTACCAAAATTTAGGTGGGCATTAATAGGCTAACTATTACTTTTCACTTGTAGGGTTTTTCTGGGTTTTTTTCTTGGTAAGAATTACTGTAACTTCAAATGAGAATGTGTTCTTTTTGTGTTCGCTCCTAAGTAGCCCAGGAAGAACTAACACTTTAGCCTACTGGCTGGTTAAGTCAAGATCTGATTCTGCTTAGTGTAATTTAATGTGACACTTGGTCTGAATGTGACACTGTATTTCTTTCTTAGGTGTTTGTCTGGCCTTTTTTCCTGGTGGAAAGAACGAACTCTCTGGAACACATGTGTAAATCAGTTAATAACTGGGTAATTTTATACTAGTAATGAAGTTAAGTTGCCACAACCTTGAGACAATGCTTTTCTGTTAATGAAAATAAATAAAGTTGTTTCCAGAAGAGATGGAAGCTGGTCTTGCACAGAGAGAACAAGCTGTGCTCTGGACAAAAATCATTGCTTTAATCCTGTATTACAGTCACTTTTAACTTCAGATAATGTTGACTTCTAAAGGTCTCCTACTACAGTTAGTACTGCTTATGGATCAGAAAATAGAGACTTTGAGGTTCTGAAGTAAGAACAACTTTATCAAAAATAGGGTTGTTGGAATTGCTATTACTGCAGCAAGATCTTCTTTTAAAGTAAATGAACTAGTTAAGAAAAATCACTTAAATTGCTTTTCACTATAACATAGAACCTTGTGCTGAATATGCAGCAACTGGTGTGCCATTCTTTACAAATGGGTAACCAGTTGTACAGTCGAGAGGATATTTAACCTGAGGAAGACAGGGGAACGTTAAAACCCAAGATGCCCATTTTAATGCCCCTTTCATCTTTTTTTATTAGTTATAGGCAAAGCTGGCCTTTATTAGTTATAGGGAAATAATTTTTAATACGAGGTAGATCTGTTCTGTTCCCCAGTTTGCTGTCATCTCTGGAAAGTATTAATATCACCAGTTGCAAGGTAGTGTGTCTTTAATGAGACTTACTTAAGGTTGTTGATTACATTGTAGTTGATAAGCATTCTGGAACACTGTCAAAATATCCCTCTAAAGAAGCTGTAATTGGCTTTTGTGTGGCTAGGTCTATATTAAGTGCATGGTGAACCATAGTTAGGGTTTTTCCGGGTAGCTTTAGATACTTACTTAAAGCAGTAAGTATCAAGCATCTTTATATGAAATTGCTTAGTAGAGTCCAGGACAACACAATGCACTCTTCCTCTTAGCTATCTATATTTTACTTTACTGGGAAGTAGACTCCACTGTGTCTATTTCTTATGCTGATTCAAGACTGTCTCTTAATTTGAAACTGCAGCCTGACTTCCACTATGTCTTTGTGTTTGATCCATCCTGATAGTGTGAGGTATGTGTAACTAAAAACTGTCAGGCTCTGCCTCATCAGTCACAAACACTGAAACATGGGAATGAAGGTGGGAAGGTTAGATGAGACTGCTAAACGGACCTACCCTTGTGAGACAGGAAGGATGGTATTCCAGCTCTAAGAAGAGCTGTGTTTTCTGGTGTTTGTTAAATGGATCTTCCAACCGTGTTTTTCTTTCCTCTTCACGTAACTTTTACTTTATTTGGTACGTTGTGTTGGGTCAAGTGAGGGCAAAAAGTATCTTGGCTTCTTATCTACTGATATCCTATCTCTTGAAGTGATAACATTTTATCAGCAGACTGTCTAGTGATCCATTGACGAAACTGAGCTGAAGTTTTTGTGAATGCTACCCACTCATGAAAAGTTAAAGTTTATGAGAGATAGCTAGTTCTGAACTCAAATAGATGATGAGTCACTGGCTGGGAAATATGAACCTTGCCAGACTGGGAAAGACCAAGTTTTTGGTTTGAGTTGCAGTGTGGCTAGTGACTTTCAAGTTGCTCATGCCTTGACTGCATACAAGCAAGTTAAGAGAGTAAACATTTGCTCTGTTTCTGCTGTTCTACCTTCAGTTAGTGTCTGAAAGTACCCTCTGTTAGTGTCTCTGAAATTCTACTGTGTCTACCTCTTTTACTAAATAAAAATAACTGAATAGTCTTATTTGGAAGCTGACTGAAGTTTACTAAAGGTTTATTGTTAAGCCTTGTGGCTGAAAGTAGGAAAGTCTTTATCAGACTGATCTTTCAGTAGTGATACCTCAGTCATGTTGATGTCCAGTGTCCTGGAAAATACAGATGTACCTAGTACTTGCTGTTTATGGTGTTGGAATTATTAGGACTAGAAAGATGCAGCAGAAATCTTGCTAACTTTATAAACATAATAAATAGCATCCTAAAATTCTTTTTGATTTCAGTGGCTTTTTATGCAAT
Organism: Oriolus oriolus; assembly: GCA_013400235.1. Lineage (NCBI taxonomy): Eukaryota > Metazoa > Chordata > Aves > Passeriformes > Corvidae > Oriolus > Oriolus oriolus. Next base: position 5,662 of record VXBT01008616.1, read on the forward strand.
TTCACTGAAATGAATGAATGATGGTACAAGTTTTTACAAAAACTAAAGAGATTGACACAAAGCTCTTGCAATACTTAGAGGCTTGTCTGCTACAAGAATTAATTTGATTGAATAATCTTTCGTATGGCTAGGAAGGACAAACTTAGTGTTTTCCCTTGTGTAGTATCTGTTTTGAGAAGAATGCTTATGTATTCTCTCTGTCTTCTCAGGCTCCTTATTTGCCTTCACATTCTTCTCTAATGTCTCTTCTTACCAATAGGAAAAGGAAGATGTATCCAGACAGGGTGTCTGTTTGCATTTGCCTTTCAGTTTAGGAATGCCTGGCAATCAGTTTTGTCTAATGAAGTTGGCCAGAATAGAGACATATGCAATATTTGTAGAGATTTTCAATAAGGAGTGCACTTTGGTGCAAAGGTACTGGATGCTGAACTCTTGGTTGAGTGTGTGGTTTGTTCTGTTGCATTTTGATTTGTTTTTTTTTTTCTGGTACCACTTTCAAACAAATAGAAACTACATGACACTCCCGTGATCTTGGGGATGACCGAGCAAGTTTGTGTGAGACGGACGGGAAACGTGATCAGCTGGGAAGATCAAAGCTGTACTGCAGCAGTGAAGTTTTATGCTATTACCCTATTCTTCTGCCTCTTAGAAGTGCTTTCTGTGCAGAAACAACTGCCAGTTGAATGGCAAGAGAGTGCCACTGTAAACAGTAAGGAAAGCTGTGCTGGTGTTTAGCCAGCTTTAACTGAAGCTGTATTCAGCTTTTATGTGCAGCATGTTGGATATGAATCTGAACATGGATAACTGTTGACAGCAGCCATTTGTATGTCAATTGAAGTAAAGTAGTCATGGTGCTTTACTTGGTGAGTGTGTAACTGAATCTGCTGATTTCCGCTTTTCAGTCATGAGGGAGAGGTGTTTAAAACAGTGGAAGCTCATCCAGTTGTTCAGAGTGAGACTGATGTCAGTTTATTAAAGTGTGACTGTCTTGTGCCCCATCTTTACAAGCAGGTTTGGAAAAACCTTCATCTTGAGGCTGCCTCTGGTATGCAACCAGCTTGAATGGTTTGTTCTTGGTCCTGGCCTGGTTTATACACTATGGCTGTCGTAAGAATTGTCTGGCTTACATGCAGCTGAAGGCAGAGCAGGAATTGTCCGCTTTCTATAACATGTTGATTAACTGCTCTTAATTATAGCAGTTGTTTTCACTGAAAATGTCTGTTCTCTGTGAAAAATGGAGATTTTTTTTTTTTTTTTTAAGACTCAGTTTTCTTGTATCTTCTGGAAATTTTTGGGTGACCAGCAGCATCAAAAAGCCACTGCTTTCCAGACTGTAATTGAGAAACCTTTGTTCTTGTGGTTACTGACATAATTTTTGAGCTAAATGACATTGATTGTTTTTTTTTTTTAATTTCTAATTGTTCATCAGCTCTTTAGTTAGCCTAACTTCTAGCAAAATTGAGTTTTACTTTACCAATTCCTAGTTTCTTCTTGGTGTGTGGTGTGTTTCTGGGGTTGTGGTATTTGGTGTCTTGTTTTGTTTTTTGTGGTTTGGTTTTAGTTTGTTTGGTTTTTTTTTTGTTAAAGCATGACCTCCAACCATGTCTTGAATGTGGCATGTTCTATTTAGATGAGAGTGAATAAGTAAGTCTGAATTGCCAGGCTTGATCTTTGGCTTCTGACTGCTGAAGTTCTTCATCTGCAGTGGGAAACACAGCTCCTCCAAAATGGCCACCACTGCCACCACTCAGCTCTCTGGAGAAACACTGGTATTTTAGGCAAATAATCTTGAGAATTTTTAAAAAGCAGATGAATTATGTTTATAGTTCAAACCAATAAGTCTGAAATAATATGTAAACACAAAATGATGTGCATTTTTTATTTTAGAGAAATGAATTTCACTTTTTACTTTTCATGTGAAAATTGGTTGTACTGTGTAGAACAGAACTTGTGGGTTTCCATTCCATTCTTGCTGCCTCAAGGCTATTTCTGTCTCTGGCAAGGGGAAATAATTTTCCTGTTTTGTAACAGCTTCATCATCTCCTTCCCCTTTGAAGTGACTGCTATTCATGTGTTTCTGTTCCTAGGCTGTTAATTGTTAATACCAGGATCTGGTGTCAAATAAAGCATGTGCAGGTGACAGAGATGAAGAGTTGGAGATATCTTTTCCTTCCTCTACTTCCCAATTTGTTTCTCTGCCAAGACAACATTGAAATGATGTTTCTGTCCTATGTTTGGAGGTTTTTTAGACGGTAAACTTAAAAGATGTAGTTTAACTTCCATGTTACTTTTCTGCTGGTTTGTACAGCAGACTGCTCTTTTCTGTAAGAAATTACTGTGAAGTCTAATGAAGCAGCAGCTAAAAAGTTAGGGTTTTTTAAGTGCTTTATAATGCGGAGTATTGTCAGTTCTATAGAAATACTAAGAATAAAAAGCATCTTGTATTTTTGAGATGAAATCTAAATTTTATTTGGCTCATCAAAATACTTACTCTTTACATCAATACTTTTTGAATTACCTGAAGGTATGTGACAAATTAACTTTTGGGTCCTGCTTTAATGCTGGGTATTTTTCTTTCTTGACATATGGAAAAATATGCAGTCCTAAGTAGTGTTTTCTCATGCCAACTGCCCATTTAAGCAACAGTTGAATTCTGTCCTCATGTGACACTGTCATACGATTGTTAGTATGCAAGAAAGGTGTCCATAACAGATTATGTTTCATAGGTCAAGTTCTCAGAACTACTTTTCTTTTTTTGGTTCATGCAGGTACTGTCTACAGTTTGTAGATGTGTGTAGGTGTGTTACCCTACTTCTCCTAACTGCAGATGAATCAAACCCAATTTTCTTAGCTGAATGTATTTGTTTTGGACAGAGCAGTATTACAAGCTAAATGTTGGTAATTTAAGACCAGTGGGTTGCTCTGTTGTTCATCTCCATAATTATTTTTTGTGAAGTAATAATTTCTGATATTTGATCCTTCAGATTGTTGTCCACAAAAATCAGATTTGTTAACTGGTGTGCAACAAGCTAATAATTACACAAGAGAGACATGTATTATTTATTTATTTCAGAGTTGCACAAGCCTGGGTGCTAACTGGCATTCCACAGATCAAGCGTACCCTTCCAGACTTCCCATGCCGTTATTTACACACAGAGTTCAGTGTTAGCAACCTCCCAAGTACAGCCCCTCTATTACGATCTTATGAACTAACTAGAAAGCTTAGTGACTTTCATAGAAATTATGTAATCACAGGGAAGGGTATTCACCTGAGCAAGGGTCTTTTTGACTTGTACATCTGGGAGTTTTGCTAATTGTGGTTGCTGTTTTTTCTTATTTTCCAGCCTCTGTTAGCAGTTCTCAGTTCAGTCAAGTCAACTAAGGAGAGAGATAGCATGTTGTTTGGTATCCTGGAGTAATATTCTTAGGAGCTTTCATATTGCTATAATGTTTGGTAAGTTTTAAATGCGCAGTGATTTTAAGTTGTCACTTCTGTGGATCTGGAATGCAAAATTCTTAGCCACCAGTTTCTTTGAATTGTTTTTAATGTAGACCTGGCTAAGGAGAAACAAATATTCACAAAGTTTCATAACAGAAAAGGGGAAAAAATGTGTGTCTATTTATATGCTATTGCATTTGGTGATAAAACTGTGTGGTGACTGGTGGCTTATAGAAGCTGTTCGGAAGCTGGTTTCCTTGTTGAAATGAAGACCATAGGAAGGGTCTTTCTTCTGTAGTCTCAGTTCGTATTATAAGCATTGTAGGTCAATTTCTTCTTATACCTCACCCATTCTCTTCCCATAGTTGCATGTTTTTCCTATGTTCAGTATTACCAAGGGAAAAGAGGTTTAATGCATACTCCCACATGCATTGTATATATTAGTGCTATTTTGGCTGAGTCTGTCAACTTTTAGCCAGGGTCAATAGGAAGCCTCTTCTGTGATTTTAGAAAGGTACTTCTGAGCTTGTCAGCTAAGTTTTATTTAACATCCCTTAAGTCCTGTGAGATGAATCCCTATACAGAATTCTAATTTTAACATGAATGCAGTGAAAGGTGTGTTATTCTTTCTTCTCGACTGAGAAATTTTAGATTTCTCAGTGAAGCCTTTTTCTCTTTATGTAGAATCCAGTCACCAACTTCCAAACTGGTAACTGAGCTTCCCATGGGTAGCTGCAGGCAGTGAGTAGGCAGGGCAGCATGCCTGAGGCCAGAGACTGGGTTTGCTTTACATCATTTTCACCGAGCATTGATTTATTTTTTGAGAAGGATGGTGTGGGACTGAATTACAAAGACAAAACAGTAATTAGATGTACCCATATTTGAATAGAAGTTTTGACAAAAGCATCTTGAAGTGCATGTGCTTGCTAAATACATAACTGTTTTCATAGATTGCCATGCTTTGCAATGTCTTAATATGTGGGGTTCCCAATGGGGGTGTTACTGTTAAGTTTGTGGTTTTTCAAGTCGTCTTAGAACTGTTGTTTATTTAATACTGACAAAATAAAGCTATGATCAAGGACAAGTAATGTGGTAGAGCAGTAGTATTAAATTCTGGGTAGAGTTTTTTAATGATTTTCTCTTTTGTTTGTTGAATTAATAAGGACCCTTATTCATGTGATGTTTATATTTTTGAGATAACGTTTTCAGTGGGGCTTTATTTCCTTTGCCCAATCAGTATGGACTCCAAGTTGTGGCTGGTGCATCCAGATACTATTGGATTTAGTTTCTGAAGTTATGTTGTTTTCAGTGGGGAGAATCTAGATGCTTCATACCCTACTTGGTAGTCATATCTTGTCATAAATCTGGATTTTAAAGGAATCGTTTAGATTGATTAAGTTGGCCTGCTTCACTTGGAAAAGAGCAGTGTTTAAACACTTAGCCTGAAAAAACAGTTAGTGGACTTAAAACAAATTAGGAGTCACAAGATATAGTCTGAAATTTGCTTAATTTCTGATGGATGTGGAAGAAAGTAGAGTTCACATTTGATATTAGGATCTCTCTAATTAAAGGCAAGAAGTTTTACCAGTGCATTAGAAAAAACAGTAGATACTGATAGATGTCCTGTATTAGTTGAAGGTGTAGCAGCAGGAGTTGAAGTCTCCCTTACACACTGCTTTTGTGAGGCTGAGAGGTGAACTGTGTGCTGTGAATGGTTTCTGCTCTCATTGCTAGAGGACGGGAACTCTTCAATTTTGTAGCGTTAGTACACTGTGTCCATTTATGTCTCTGTATGACTTTGACTTTCTTTGCTTCACAAAAGATTAGTATCGCTAAGTTATGTAAACTTAATTGTTTTTAAGTCTGCTTGCAGCTTGAAAAGGATACATGATAAAGATTTAAAGAAATAATGTGGTTATCAACCAAAAAAAAGACTGTGGACTTCAAGAAACATAATTTTGAGACAGCTTTATTTTGTTAGATCTTGTGCTAATAATTTTCTGAAATCTGGAGAAGTCGCAGTCAGTTTCTGTCACGCCATCTAGTGGCAGCTTTATGTATATTTATGTGTTTTAAATTCTTGGGCTGATGTGTACTCTGGAAAAAGTGCACTAAAAATCTGTGGATTGCAGCATTAACCAGCATTGTACAGAGAGTCATAGTTGTTAAACTCTTTCTCTTGGTACTGCCTTACATGTTCATATGTTTCTTTTCCTGAGTAGAATGTCTGAAAAAAGGCTTTGTTGTCCTTTTTGTGGATTTAACTACAGTTCATATTTCCGGAAGATTTCTGCTGTATGCATGTCCTGTGGACAGGACACCATTATAAGAAGGACGTACTGGAGCAGGACCTTTGGGACCTGCTGCAGGAGAGACCGGGATCAGGCAAAGGAAATGAATGAAGGACTGCATCCCCCTCAGTCTCTTCTGCCATGTGAATAATGGAAGGGGTGTTCTATGCTAACTGTGCTGAAGTGTGGAGGTCACATTCAGTCTTGAAGGAACTTGTCATGGCTGGTGCCTGACAATGCCCTTCATTGGTGCTTGGTAAAAACACTTCCCTTGCATTAAGTAGTCTGCTTTGCTGTAGACCAAAATGAACGAGTACCTCTGGAAACTGTTGTGGCATTTCAGCTGTGTCATCTGGAACTTGCAGTATTGGAATGAGCACTTGTGAATGGGAACTTTCTAGGCTTTAGCTGAGTACACAAGAATGTGTCTGTCCTTGGGCTCCTTCTGTACTCTGAAGAACAGACAAACTTTGTCAATCACTTGATTTTATTTTTTATATTGATATCTATTATATGCATACTTGTACACATTTGTATATTAAATACAGCTTTAGGTCTTTAAGATGCTGTGTATTTTATGTTACACTTCACTCAATTTTTTTGTTGAACAGGCTTAATTTACAAGTAGATTTTGCCAGACTACTGGGAAAAAAGTGAATATGTTCTGAGTACTTTTAAAACCTTTTATATCTTGGTGGGAATGTGATCAGTCCTGGAACTTGATCAGGGAGGAGTTACTCTAGGTACCTCTGTTGCAGTCCTTTTCTTTACACCTTAGGATGATGTCACTTTTTTGTTGTAACAGGCATGGAATGGAGTAGAAAACAGTTGGGCTTCTCTTCTAGTGCTTCCAGCTTTTTACGTAGGGAATCTCTGAGAGTCTGTAGAGTCAACTGCAAACTTGTGTGAGTCTGTGGAAATGGGACCAAGATACCAATTTCTAACTACAATTTTCTAATACCCATTTTGCATGCAGTGGGAATAGGAAGACATGGGAAACTTAAGAAAAAAACCTATATGTATTGAGTTTTTGGTTTTTGTTGTTTTGTTTTGGTTGTTTTTTTTTTTTTTTAGCATAGAAGCCACCTTCAGTGATGTTGTTTTTAGCTTCGTTGGGAAAATCACTAAGGTTTTACTTCATCCTTTTCAATGCTGGGACAGCCATTTGACCAGTGTGAATGACAGGGATCAAAATTCAGAAGCCACCAGGCAAAGGAGGCATTTACCTAGACAGAATGCACATTCTCTCTCTGTTTCTTCCTGTATGTAGGTGCTGCTCTTGTTTGAAAGAGCTTGCAAAATGTTCACATCACAGATATTTTTGCATGTGAACTTCAGTCATTACTGTTCTTTATTTAAGTACCCGACAGTTAAAAGTACCTTGAGTTTTGCTTTTCAAATTGGCTCTCTTAGGAGAAATGGAATTGTGCTCAAAAAGCTGTAAGTGTGTTTTGCTTGTCTGTTCTGCTGAATTTCTTCTCTTGTCTCCAGAAGTGGCTCAAGGAGGCAACTAGTTTTTAGAGAAGGAGTTTATTAGAAGCCCTGTGACTTCTATCAGTGTCCGGGGTGAGACATGGCTAACAGAGTTTCTGTTCAGGATGTTCCTGTCGGTTTCTATTCAGCTTTTTGAAACTCCAGTTCTCCTCAGATCAGGAGGATCACTTAATTGGCTTTTTCTGAGTTCTTTTAAGTTCCTCCTGTGAACTGGTGAGGCCACACTTGAAATTCTGTGTTCTGGTTTAGGCCCCTCATTTCAATACAGTGAGGTGCTGTAGCGTGTCCAAAGAAGGACGGTGGTGAAGGGTCTGGAGCACTAAAGTCCTGTGAGGAGAGGGTGAGGGAGCTGGGGGTGTTCAGCCTGGAGAAAAGAAGACTCTGAAGAGATCTTACAGCTCTCTACAGCTAACTGAAAAGGATTGTATGGAGGTGGGGGTGAGTCTCCTCCAGGTATCTTCCTGGGATGTGTTAAAAATCTGTTCCATCATGCTTACAGTTTTTCTTACGGAAAGACAAGAAAGCACAGTTACAAGTAGGAAATAGTTTCTGTTTGAAGAGTGACTGAGTAAGGTAGCAGTCTTTGGCTCGGAAGAGAGATCAGTTGGATGATGTAACAAAGACTTTCAAAATCGTAAGTGGCAAGGAAAGAGCAAGTATGAATTGATTCTTTACTGGTTTTGAAGATATAAAGATAGGGATTGTTAAACAAAGGTAGTTTGAGACAAATTCAAGTACAAATTGTTATTTTGCACAAAATGGGTGTCAGGCTCATGAAATTTCTTACTAATGTTATAACTCATGAATAAAACAAAGCCTACATGGGATTGAGGAAATTGGATTGGTATTTTTGGAACAGAGATCTACTGAAAATCACCAAATGGCCAAACTATATTTAGGCCTGGAATTCCCGGAGTCGCCAAAGGCTGAAAAGGGTGAGGTGGAGAGGGATGTGTGAGGGAGGGCTGTTTGCCCATTCGTCTTTGCTACACACTTCTACAGCCCAGTTTTGGAAACCGAATATAGAAATAAATGATCTTTGAGCTGAGCTGTTCTGTTCATTTTTACATTTGTGCATTTCCTCCTTTATTTCAATATGAAATTTGAACCTAGGTTGAAAGAGCTTTGAATCTAGTTGGAAAGAAACAACTTTTAGATTATGGACTAAGCTGTTCACAAAACTGCTTTTAATGTGTGAACTGGCAGTATATGCACACTCTCTCTCATGCATGCCATGCCTCTCTTGTATACACTCTGGCCAACCTGCATATCAGGTATATGCACAGAACACTTTTTGTTTCATATGTAGATATACTGTTCAGCTGGTGCATCCTGAATACATCAGATGTGCTGCACAAACTCCTGAGGCATAAGCCTGTATTGCCTTCTGTGATTTACATGGTGTAAGTGTAAAGTCTAAAAGGAAAAGATCTTTGGTTTAATTGAGTTGTAGTCTGATGTAGTAGGCCCGTAGGAAATCTCTCTGATTTGCACTGAAAGCTTAACAAATAGTTAGTAGACTGTGAATATTCTGATAATTACTGTATGTTGCAGAAGTGAGTGCTATCTGGTAGTGGTAAATTTCTGCTGTGTTACCAAACACATTACACATTAGATTGAAACTTTTTTTTTTTGCAGGAAAACTTTGAAGATGCCTATGAAAACATCCCCGTGTAAGTAGAATTTTTTTAAATGTGTGTTTGTCAAAACTCCTTATACAGAAATGGAATACTGTATGCACATCATTCCAGGGAATCATCACTTCATATGCACTGACTACATTCACATTTTTCAGAGCAGTTAAAGTCCTCAAGAGTTGAGAAATGGAAGTGTAATTAGGTTGACATGTGTGATGAAGTATTTGTCAACAAATTTGAGAATTTAAAGAATTAAAAATTGGAAATTTAGTAACTTAGTTACACGCTGACAGCTCTAGACATTTTCACGTGGTGAAAAAATAGTCGCTTAACGTTATTAGGGAAACTATGGATCACACATTATGCAAGACCATCTAAGCAAGATTTTCAAATGGAAGTTTCTATGTCTTATAACGTACTGCTGCATGGATGTTCTCCCTGAATGAAGTGAGATACAGTCACTTCTCTGGTGTTAGATCTCATGCTGAAGCAACACCTTTCTTAAACTGTGATGAAAACACATTATGCTGTGCATAAATGGTTTCAATTTTTCTCTAGGATTTTCGTGCACTTTGTGCCATGAAGCACATGAGAAGGGGACTTCTGCTGATATCCTCAGATTGCTAATGCACTTCTAGACCCAGCAGTAGCTTTGGCCTGAACTTCATGGCCAAAACATCCATGGTCTTGGCAAGTTGTATTTTATAGATTTGCCAGGCCCTCTATTTGTATCTTACCTGGATTAGTAAGGTCTGATCTGTGTAGAGCTGAGAGAAATTAAACATTGTTTCCTTACACTCAGAAAGAAATAATAACCTGATATGTTCAGGTTGAGAATTCTTCGTGTTAATGATTGCTTTTTCTTCCTTTCATTCCCTAGCAGTTTGTGAATGATCAGGTAGCTTCTCTTTTTGGCCCCTGTTTCCCCTGGGACAGGGAAGAGAGTGACCTTGAAATACTGTATGAGAATATTTATCCAACACTTATTCCTTCTGTGAGAAAATGGTTTTGGTGTTTTTTATTGATGTCTGAGCTGGGCATGGTTGTTTATTTTTTGGCATGCAGAGCTTTGATTTGTTCGTCCTGAGTGTCTCTTCTGTGTTCATAGCTGTCTTACAGAGACACTTTTTTTAATAGAAGTTAGGATGTCAGTTTGTTCTGTCTGGCATTGCTTCCATCTATAATAAGCATTATGTAGAAGAGTCAATGCAAGATGATAGAGAGAATATTAATGGGACACAAAATTGTGTTGTTACTTAATATCACATTGAACATAGCAAATCTGTATATTCTTTTGTATCTGGGCAGGATTCTCCACTGGATTAAACTCTCTCAAATTCTTCAGAAGATACAGCTATTTTAAAAAAAATGTGCCTAAGGAACTGAAAAGAATCTTGGAATGTTTTGTTTTGTGGAAGTCTTCAATGTTATCTTTCTTGAAATGCTTTGATTGTAGTTTTCAAATGATGCTAGTAGTTTGCCTGAGGTAAAGCCTTTCGTAAATCTAGTGCCATAGTGGTTGTTCCTGACCTTTCTCTATCTAGAATTAATGGTAGTTTTTTCATTACTGTATTGAAACAGTGAGTGGCCAGAGGTTTAAGCTTCTGGGAAGCTGTATCTATTTTTTTGATTTTGCTGTTGATAACATTCACTTTCAACATTTTTATGTGTCAGTGTTTCATTCTCCCTCTTTTTGGATAGGAAGGTGGCATTGTTAGAGCTGTGTGATGGTATGCCTGGCATTGGTTTGAGTGCTTTATTTCAGTTAGTTATATCCAATTGGATTTAACTAAAATGGACCTTTTTTATTGGGAGTTGTGTCAACAAAGAATAATACTTAGTTTCGAGATCAGTGGTTCAGATTCTGTCAGATCATCATGCTGGTTTAGAGAATTGCGAAAGACTGTATAACAACCAGATCTTCATAGTACTTCATACATCACTCTGCAGTTCTTAGTGTGAAATATGTATAGAGTAACACTGCTCTGTATTTTGCACCAGTAGATGCCAGTGAATGGTTTTGCTAATCCAACATGACTTTAACTGGCTTTATTCTTTAAATATATTGCTTACCTATAGATACCAGATTATGCAGGTTAGATGTTGAAAGGGCAATGAGTTATGGTAAAATCCTTTCCTGAATCTTGTGTGCTGGCTGTCATATCTGAGGACAGGCCCAGGAAGAAATCAGTCTTTGCTCCAGTGGTTTAAATGTATTAGATTCTCTGTCTAGACTCTTCTGTCATCTTCTACTCATCGTAGCTACTGTAGATATAAACAGCAATCCAGAACATGTAATGATCACAAAATATTTGCTTTGTAGAAACATGAAGGAGCCTTTAGAGTTGTTTACTGTAAATTTTGTTCACTGATGCTAAAGCTGAAGAAAAGCTATTGCAGTAGGTCACTCTGCCATTTTACTTAAGGCAAGTGCTAGCATTTAATATCTTCTCTGCCAACAAAAGTAACTGAGTTTTCAAAGTACTTGTTTGGTAATAACTCGATATAGCATCTTCAACCTTCCAGAGAGAATAGGTGGAATAAATGTCAAAGTAAATTCCTGTTTGTGTTAACTCAGAACTAGTTTGATCGGCATATTCTGTTGTAAAAGGAACTAACTGGAGACAAACTGTGATTTCTGTTGTGGAAATTGAAGCCTCTGCCAAGAAGTTTTGTGGCTGAAGGCTGCTTTTTACCATTTTTCCACTAGAGCGTCTGCTTCCAAGTTTTGGGCTGGGTGGATGTGTTTCATAAGGTTACTTAATGCCTGCCAAGCATCTAGAGGTTCAAAATCATGTATGAGTGGAATAGATTTGTGTGTGGTTTGTTCTTTTATTTAATTATTGCTAAAAATGCCTCACCAATACCTAAATCTTCCGGTGGAAAAACTACAGCTTTAATTTTAGTCTTACTGAACAAGTTAATTCTCTACTTCAAGAACTTTTTTCAATATATTTCTACTACCTAAATTTTTACTGAAAATATTCTGAAAATCTCTTTGTAGAATGCAGATATTCATGTTTTCTGTTGCCAGAGTGTAATTTTCTAAGTTACCTCGTCTTTGGCTTTACAACTGGATTGAAAGTGGTTTGAATTCCCAACAGTTTTTAACCATCACTGTATTATGCTTACCATGTACTGACCTTGCCACTGCTGTTTTGATTTCTGTATGTATTTTATCCTCTGAAGTTCTCAATTTGTTTAGAACATGTATGAGATATTAATTCTGTTGGTATTTCTGCCCTTCTCATTTTACTTACTGTTCCTTAAAATGTCATCTGGACGTGAAAGGAACAAGTAGCCATCAAGTCGTTATGTTTGTCCATGCAGTCTTCCATAGGTTGCCATGCAGTCTCTCTCTGTGAGGTAAAGACAAAGATAGTGCCTTTATTTACTACCCCAATATCAGAGGCTTATACAAATGAATAGCAGCATTTAGAGCAACTGTATTATGGAAGCTGTGTGGGTACGTTTGTAGACGATGCTTTGTAGTTGTCTTTGGGAAGAAACACAGTAGTCTGCCTAACTGCTGCGAGCAGTTCGCATGCAGAGGAGGTCTTCATGTTGTGCTCTTTATATAGAAATTTCAGACACCAGACCCTGAGTTATGGCATCAGTGGAAAGATAGTGAGATCTCAATTAAAAGATGAAGAATTGAAAAAGTGGGGGCTTGCATTCTGTAAGCAAAGCAGACAGATGATGTTTGATCAGCAATGGAACTCCTTGGATTTTTTGTCTTTACCAGTTTCAGCAAAAAGAGGCATACTTCACTGATTCTCTTTTGCATTTTCTTTGCCTACCCAAAGCTGTATACTGTTAATCCTTGATCCTACCAAAGCAGCTCTGTGTGGTATTACTGGGGTGATAGATTAAGGGCCAGAAGTGTTTAAGGAAGTTAGAGCAGGTTATCCTTGTAATCTCAGAAGTGTAGTTAAGATTTCAGTTATACCTGCACGTGTGAGTGTTTTGTCAGTGAATGAAATTGAACATTTCAGGAAATGGCTCTAAATTCAAATTTTAATTCAGGGAGCCAACAACTTTTAGGAACAGTTCCTGTGTTCATAAATTTAAACTCATATTCTAATGTTGTCTTGAGATGGTGAGAAGCAGCTGTGACAATTTAAATGATCAAAATTTTATTTTCTTATGTTCAACCCACAAGGTCAGTAGAAAAAATTTCCAGTAAAGGCATTTTTTGTATCTAGCAGGTAATATTTTCATAGCTGCATAAATATAAAAATATGACACAGTAGCTGCTTTATATTTTCAGTTTCAAGATTTGGAACAGCAGTAGTGATACAGCAGGCTTATCTGTAATCTTTCCCCACCCCAAACTGTTCTAAGATTATAAATTTTTAAACCTTGAGAGGTTTTAATTGGGCAGTACTTACGCCATTCGTAGCACATGTTTATTGCAACCACACCTTTTGCCTGTGCTGTAAGATTTCTCTGTGTTTGTATTTGAGTAGAAGACTTCAGGCCACATTCTGCTATTGTTTTTATTGGTATCTTCAGTTCACTTTGAAATGTGCAATTCCACTTGTGTTCATAGCTCCTTAGAAAGTGAGGAGAGGAGGTAGACAAAAACCCAAAGCCAAACAAACTATTTCAGGGACACTGTACACAGAGCTGCCCGAAACTCTGCGTGTTTTCCACACCCTGTCATTCTCTTGTAAGCCTTTGCTGAAAGGCTGGTGTACAGAAAGATACCACCGCCTGTTTTTCTGTTATCCCATGTTCACCAAAAGAAATCTGTCTTAACTGAGCTTAAATATTTGTTTGCTGCTCTGTGGCTTGTTCTTTCATTACAAATTAATTAACACCATGGCGTTAGAGTTACATAATATTTTTGGGGTGGGTCTTTCTGGAGACTTCCGGAATTTATTTAATTCATATTGGAATCTTGCTATTATGCTGGAATGCATGATCACATCTGGGTTTTCTTTCTTTAAACGCCTTTTAGGAAAGTAATGTTTATTCTGTGCTGTAATAAAGACTGCATAACACTATTTGTAGTCCTGCAGCTCAATAATTGCCTTCTCTGAATAACTTCTGAGACTTGGAAAGTGATGTAGACTTTTGGATTGGTGGTACAACCATTAAGACGTAAGTGCTTTAGGTAAGAAAATGGAAAGGTGAGTTTCAACTCATCGATGAAGAAAAAGAATAAATTGCTGGCTATGACTTGGTCCAATGTTGAGATGTAGGATTGTTTTTGAGGAAAATGGATTGAAACCCAGATTTGCCTGTTTCTTTATTTTAAGGCATCAAAAAAAAATTCCTGATTTTTAATAGTGTTGATTTGATTGTGTTATGTCCATCCCTTCTCTTCCCCGTCCCTAATGACTAAAAGCTGTCGCAGAGTGTTTTGGGAATCAGCCTGAGTGGAAGGTGTAGGGAGTGTGTATTGGTTCATTTTCCTTTAAGACAGTCCAGGGAAAAACTTTTGAGTATGGATTTGTATTTGCAGACAAAAAGCTTACTTTTGTCAGCTTTGTGGAAATGTGCTTCTGACTCACTCAGCTTTTTCTGGAAAATAGTTTGTGAGCGAGCCATCAAGTGTGGACTGTCTGGAACTGACGCTGTGTTAGAAACAGAACATTGTATGTTTTGTGGGGAAATTGAGTTGGCTTCTATGTAACTGGGCAACCTTGCTTGAAACTTGTCTACCCTTCATGTATAGGCAAGGTCTCAGAAATCCTGGCACTTTGCTTTCCCTGCCCCTGATATTGTTTATTAATTATAATTATAATTAATATATTAACTGACAATACACATAAACACTGCTTCAAATGACATGGTGGAGAACTTGGATATCCATCTCTGAACATCTTGGTCTTTAACACTACTGGGTCAAATTTTATAGAAAAGTTAGAATGTCCTGACTTTAAAAGTACTGTTGTCCATGAATTACAGCTGTCAATCTCATCTCTTTGAAAGGCTTACAAGGTTTACAAAATCTTTTTTTATCTGATCAAAACCCATGGTTTCCACAGGTGGTTTAGGAAATACTGTGCAATTCTTTCCTAGTATGTTGCAAGTAAGAACATTTTAACAAAAGTAAGTTGTTTTAAATAAACTGGTTTGAAGTATTACTGCTGATACTTCTTAGCATGCACCTGAAATTAGTAAACACAAAGCTATGGTTTCCTGCATTTTGCTTTAAAAGATTTGTTTGAGACATTTTTGGGAGTAAATCTCAGTTCATAACAGTAAACATAGCTAGAAATAGGTACTATTAGTTCAGTTGGTACAGCTTTAAAGAATACTTTTAGAAGGTAATAGTGGAGGACATAGTTTAATTTTTGGCTGCTTAACTCCCCTGAACTGAGCTTTCCTCATATCTCATCTAGAGAGATTAGACCAAGGGGATGAAACTGTCTGTATTGTAGCTGTTTGGCTTTTGACTTCTGCTTTCTTCTATTGCAGCTGATATTCATGAAGAGAACTGTTTGTTAACAGCTCTCTGTGCTAGTGATTTGTTTTGATTATGGAACTCTAGCTAAAAGTTTGGATTTCTGGGGGAATAAGTGTTGAAGGGTTAATTAAAAAAAGTTATAATGTGTTTGAGTGCTGTCAAATAAAGAAAATCAAAGATGAGCTAGTTACTTGTCTTTGGTGTTGCTTGCTATCAACTCTAATATATATTTGATCTAGTTTTCCTGCAGTTGCTTTAATATACTTTACTGCAGTTTCATTAGCATTTTCTTTTCATTTTCTGTCTGACTTTAGTTGTGGCTTCTTTTTTTTTTAATATTCAGGAAATACTAAGGTGACTCCTTTTTTGTCTTTAAATATAAATTACTTTGCGTTCCTCATGTCTCCATTTTCCCTTGCAGTTAGGAGTGATGGATTAGAATTAGGCTGCAGCACAGATTGGGAGAATCTCCCAGCATCCTCTTCCTGCAGAGGCATCAGCTTCCAGCATTGACTGTAGCTGCTGCCACTCTCACTGACATTTCTTTTGAATTCGGCTATGGAGAGTGCCTGTGTTGCCAGCTGCTGGCATGGAAACTTTTATTCTTTTTGCTCGATAACTCATTAATGAAACCTCATGGATATTGAGAAATAAAACAGAATCGGTTTTCTCTTTATGTTTTTCTTCGTCTTTCTGCCTTTTTTTTTTTGTTGTTGTTGTTTGTGTGTGCGCACAGTGGAAAAAGACAGAGTGAAAGAAGCAGCACTTATTTTTACACAAGGACTATATTTACATACCTGAAGTTAACTGAATTAATCCTGTAAGTATATTTTCTCTGCCTAATAGTCTTTGAAATCATGAATATGGTAGTAAGATTTATGGGATTTTGTCTGTGAAAATTTGCTTTGGCAGGTATGTCAAACTACAACATTGTTTTTTTTAATATAGATTTCCTTGAAGATAAAGGAAAAACGATATATTCACAATGGGATTATGACATAACTGTTTCTCCTCTGCACTTTGCAGTGGTGAACAATGCTTTTAGAGAGCAGAAGCTTCTCTGCTGATGTCAGTGCTTAATCAGCTGAGATACTGTAGATTGTAGAACACTGCAAGGTGTGTATTTTGGGATGCCATTCTTTAAAATGTGGTAATTTAAGGACAGTATCAGACTTACAGTTACTTTTTCCATTTATAGACTATGGCTTCTGCTCCCGGTAGCCGTGCTGATTTAACCATTTGAGGTTATATAATTTTTTACTTAAACATAAATAATTTATTTCATGGGATGCAGTGCTGTGCTTTCAAAGTATTAAATGTTAAGTGTAATGCAGTGTGCTTTTAGAGACTTTAGCTATTTCAGAATACCTCCAGCATGGGCTCTTAGTTCACTATGTAATAAATTCAAGTAAATTGGTTTGAAGTTTAGGAAGAGTGTCTTGCTAGGATCATTGTCCTAATTGTCTCTTTGAATCTGGGCCAATATTTGTGTGACGCAGTGTTAGTCCCATAAACATCTGTCCTGATCTGGTGTCCTACTTGCAACATGATTTATTTTTTCTTTTTTTTTCCATAGCAAGATAAGTGAAATTTTTATTCATTTCATGTAAAACTGCCAGTAAGCTGTCATTGTTATTTATATATGCTAGCTCTTCAAAGAGGTTCTTTCTCAACCTATTTTCTTGTCAGCATGCCTTACTCAGACCTACTTTCTAGCAGAACTGTTGAACAGATCAAAACTATATTTTTTTAATGGTGAAAATCTATTTGTCTGTATGTACATCCTGTATATTAAGCTTAGGCAGTATTGCTCTCTACCATATTCAGGTGATCATTTTTGTACACTGTATTGCATACATTGACCTCAGCTGGATTATTTGATACAAATTATTAGTCTGATAAGGAGTATTCAAACATAGTAAATTCTCAGTTTACCTGCAAAGATCTCGTGTTAAAACTTACGTCTAAAAATACTGTCTAACCACTGAGTTCTATTAAATAAACCTGATAACCTTTTATACTGCTGTGTATTCCAATTAGTGTTGAACAGGATAGCGTAAATTAGTTTTTCCTTCTACCTGCAAAGCAATACTGACACTTACTTGATTTTTCTGCCTCCTCAGTCAGACTGTGGTCAGTTCTAAATGCCTGTGATCTGATGGTTTTGCTGGCAGTTTTTAGGCTTCCATCTATTTTGCTGTGTCAAATTCATGCTGGAGTGGCTTGATATGCTTAATCATTGTAGTGATCAGATGAACTGTGTACGTGTATTCAGGTGAGTAAATAGTAACTTAAGTAGTTGGCATGTCTTGCTTTGACTGAGTCCTTATGGGAGATCTGG
Organism: Oriolus oriolus; assembly: GCA_013400235.1. Classification (NCBI taxonomy): domain Eukaryota; kingdom Metazoa; phylum Chordata; class Aves; order Passeriformes; family Corvidae; genus Oriolus; species Oriolus oriolus. The sequence continues at coordinate 23,282 of VXBT01008616.1, forward strand.
GTCTCTGTTTCTGTCCATGTGCAGTGCGATTTGCTATTGAACTTAAGAACTTGGTGTCAGATAAAGCTGCTGATATTTCTCAGACGATAAAAACACCTGACTTGAAATAAATTGATCATTGGCTTGCTGAATCTGAATAATGATCAGTCAAAAACTGAAACATTTGGCAATGCTCGTGGTTTGTTTTGTTTTTTTTTTTTAATACAAGTGCAATAGTAAAGTGGCTAGAAATGTAGCCTGTGTTGTTTTCAGAGGAGTAGGCTCTGTTGGCAATGGTGGGTTGATGGTGAGCCAGCAAGATGAGCTTCATCTTTGCACTATTTCCTGTGTCACCTGAGATTCAAGCAGATGGTCAACTTTGCCTAGATTTTTTTTCCCCTTGCGCTTATTCTGTTGCTTTGTTGCGTCTGTAGAGTAGTACCATGTGAAGATACACCAGTCAGTATTTTCTTGTGGTGTTCAGGTGCTGCATTGGTAATAGATGTGTAGATAAGCAAAATCCATGTTTTAAATAAGGCAGACCACTAGGAAAGTTCCCTTATCTCATCATCCCTCCCTGCCCCCTCAGTCACTGAAATATTTGGAAGCTAAACCTCTTGATCCCTTTCTTGCAGTCAAATGTTAGATTCCCATGAGGCAGCACTGTGGGTGCTGGGCTGCTTTTCTGACTAGAAGGCAATCCGGTGCATGCCCTCCTAAGGGCAAACAAAACTTACATGAAGAATGTGAAGTAAGTAATCATTATTGGTCTCCTGACACATGGTGATCTGACATTTAAATTTCAAGATCAGATGAGACTTCTAAGCAGGAATTTTTGTTTGATTGATGGTCTTTTAATGCATTTAATGCATTTCATTCGTAAGACAGCATTACAAATATTTCTGCTGCTGTGAGTAGTAATAACTCCAAAAATAGAACATTTTCATCTGTAGGTAGATCTGTTTAGTTTAGAAGAGCTAAAACTGGAACTTCCAGCTCTAAAATGAAAGAGGGGGCAAACGCTTTTCCTAAAATACTAGCAGTTTTCTGCTGCCCCCAGCTTCTGGTCTGTAAGACAGAGTTTTATCTTTTGTCCTTGTCCTTGCCTTGTTGTTACATTGCATGTAATGTTATACCTGTTAATGTATAACAATGAATCAATTAAAATCCTTTCCTAGTGAAATTCCAGTAGTCTATGAAAAGCTATCAGTCTGACCTTTTTTTGACAATGCTAAGGTATAGATAAAAAATGTAAAGCCATTCTCAGCTCATTTTTATGCATATTATTTTAATAATGGTTGGTTTTCAATAGGAGCAGCAACCTCTTTTTTCCTCCCTCAGTTACCTCTTCCCTTCTCACTGCCTCTGTTTTTCTGAGACCTCCAACTCCTTTTCCACAGCTGTTCCTTTTGAAAAATAGTTTTCAGTGCTTTCTCTTTATGTCTACAAATGTGTAATATCAGCTAGCTGCTGCTTCATTTGCTCTGCATCATCTTTTCTGCCACAGCTGTAAGGTGAGGGAGAAGAAATGATTTAATTAAAAAAAATCCCAAACAACAAACCAAACCTAGCAATAAAAAAAACTCCAAAACAATGAAACAAAAACCCCAGTGCTATTACAGGAAAGGAAAATGCCCTAGTGGTGAGTTGGCTTGATCATTCAAAGGATTGTATAGGCAGGTCCCGTGGTATTGCGGCAATGATCCAGAAATTCACTGATACAGATTTCCAAATAGCTGGCTAAATGCTGCTATGTCATAGTCAGGTAGTGTTGAGGAGGAAAGTGCAACCACATGTATCTGCATGGCTTTCTACCGTGGTGTTTGCATCATATGTTGTTACCAGCTCTGTGGGTGGGTAGGTGTCTCCAAAAATTCAAATGAAAGCTAGTACCCAGGAAGGGCTTGGGTAAGAACAGTGCTTTTTGTCTCTCTCTGCTATAGAATAAGATTTTAAGTACAGTGTGAGGAAGTCCTAAGGGAGGAATAAGTGAAAAGAAGTGTGTTACCCTGATGGTTTTGCCCGAGCACTGGGCTATGTAACCTAATGTAATTTAAACTAAATAACCATCTGGGGAGCGTTCATCAGTTGTGCATTTTCTGGTGGTTTTTTGATTCTTTTTGTTTTTGAATGCATTTTAATATAATGAGCTTTTAAAGTAATTTCTGCCTGTTTGCAAATTTGGCTAGCACAGAACTGCATAGTTTTGCTGCCAGTTGGGTTTTTTTAAATGAATGTTTAGCATACAGACTATCTTGTCCATTGGTGAAGTTCTGAATCGGTGAAGACAGTGAGCCTTCAAAGGAATAAAGTCTGCCTTGCATTGGCAAGAAATTTTTTTTCAGTTCTTACCATAAATATTTTATTTACCTAAAATTCGTGCTTATCATAAAAAGGGATGTGTGCGTAACGAATGCAGAATTTGCTGTGGAGGTATGACCAGTGGATTTAATACATGGGTAAAATAAGTTACCATTTACTGTACTGACCAGATGGCTGAAGTTTTCAGACTTTCTGTATTAATGGTAATAGCCTAGAAGAGGAAATGATTTATACCAGTTGCAGATAATTTCAAATGCCTAGCTGTATGGCTTAAGGCGTTTTTCTTACGGCATTTAGCCATTCTTCTGTTGTGTAGTTATAACTGGTGTTGAAGACTGGGTTGTAGATGAAATGGTAAAAGAGTTTGCAACAGTTTTTCTGTTTGCATTAGAAAAAAATATTGATCATGTGATCTTACATCTTTCCAGGATTACTTTAAACTAACAAAAAAAGGTTTAAGAATCCTTTTTGTTCATAAACTGGATGTGATTGGCCATTTAAAAATACTGTGACTCTTTAATGTCAAGGAGTTAATATGCTTTAATATGTTAGCAGCAGGAAATGTCCAACTGTGAGACAGGTTACTCAATTTGATTCTGCGTTTCTGAATTATTCTCTGGATGAGAAGTATGCATAGCAAGACCATAGGGAAAAGAATAAAATTCAGCTTCATGAGGCTTGCCTGATGGCCCTTCAGAGGCTGAGTCCTGTACCTGTCCATCAACATACTGAAAGATGTGTGCCAGCTCTAGCATACTGTGGGATTGAGGTGTGTGTGCAGTTTCTTGCATATGTCAGTAGTCCCTCAGAATAATGCACATCAGTGAGAATTCCTTAGTTTCAGACTTGATACAGAAATTGTTCCTGAAGATCGTGCATTTTTGCTTGTATTTGTTTAAAACCAAATCATACAGAAGTCTCTCACTTGTGAGATTTAAGACACTAGTCCCTTATATAAGAAAATCCAAAAAAAGCTTTCCTTTTGCTTTTTTGAACATTTCCTGTGTGTGTCAGTGGATTGTATTACCTTCAGCCATCCTTCACTAAACGATGTAGAACAAAAAATGTAGACCTAACAGAATATCTCAGCAGGATTTTGCAACAAGTTATTTTGCTTCATGTCATACTCTTGGTGGGCTTTTGCCTTAAGAACTAATGCAACCCACTGCTCTGTGGTAGGTAGGTAGTACTCCTACAAGCATCTCACCTTCTGTTTGATGACTTGTGCATCTCACCTTGTGTTTGATGACTTTATGTCTGTGCAAATAACTTATAAAAGTTATAGCAGATCATGCTGTCCCTTAAGAAAGGATCCAAACTAAATTTTGGCACAGCACTAGGCAGAAAACAGCAGTATTACTGTTGGCTTATTTATGAGTGGTGGATGACAGGGATGAGATGCAAAAGCCATTTTTCTTTTCAACTTACAAACTTAATTTGTGGTGAGGAGTCCAATGCTTTCAAAATATGAAGAAATTTATTAGAATAAATATTTCCAGATAGCAGAAGTAAAATCTGTATGTTTTCTGTATGGTTGCTCGTATATGATGAATATTTATCGATGTATGCCAGTCTTAATGTGAAAGTAGTTCCTGTTGGACATTTCAGGTCTTTGGAGTTGCTAGCTGTGCGTATAAAAACATCGAATGCAGCCTTATAATAGATTCAATAGTTTGTTTCAAGGACAAAACATTAAGAAAATGTTCACAAGGAGATAAGCAATCCTGTAAACTTTTCAGATGTAGGAGACTGTGCTCTATTTGGAGGAACATTAAATAGGTCCTAAGAACCATAGTTCACTGATGTTTCTTTAAACAAACATGGTAGAGATGTTTCTTATTTCCCACAGGCAGAGACACTGTTTGCATTTTCTGCTTAAAGTTTATTGAAAGAATATGACACCTTACAGAGGCAAGGTGTTGAATCACAAGAGGAATGGACAAATGTTGATGAAAGATTAAATAGTTGGAGAAAATAAAAGATACGGGGTTTGTACTGGTATTTTACAGAACTAGGCAGAGAGAAAGTGTCTCTGCCATGGTAAAGGATGACTCTTTCCACTTCATTGAGACAGAAGTAGCAGTAGACTATGACAGGACTTCCAGTGTTTGAATGTTTGATGACTGACAGAAATCAACAACAAAGAACCTGTTCCTTAACAATTTCCTTTTTCTTAAAGCATGACTGTTAAATATTGCAGAATTATGGATGATAGTATCCTTGTCCTAGTGATGTGCTTCTAATCTGAAGCGTAGTTTAAAATTAAAACACACAGCAAAAAGAAGGATGCCAAGAACAGGCTTTTGCTACAGTAATACAAGGTGTCTGGGTCATTTGAGTCTAAAAAAAGAGTAATGTGGTGGTGACACCTTTCAAATGTTTTGGATCTTTGATATATAGTAAAACCAGGCAAGAGGACATCAAGTGCATTTTGGCAATGTAAAGCTATGGAAGACATGAACATGAAGTGATGATTTAATGATAGCTCAGTGACCTGTAAACTGTGACCTTTGATACTGTAGTTTTAGTACAGCTTTTGATGTTGGCTGGGAGAAGGTCTTCCAGGGAGACAGTGGGTTCCAGCCCTCAAAGGGTTGGATTTGAGTTTATTTTATGCTAAGCTGGCATGGTGCCACATGTGTGGAAGAAGTGTGTCTGCACTGTGTCTGCATGTAGTCCCCTTGATACATGGAGGGAGAGGAGGAGGGATCCTATCAACTAAAAAGCTTTAAAATTACCACTGTTCTTGGGCATTTCAAGGGATCGGTAAAGTTAAAGTAGAACTGTGTTGAAAAATATCCATAGCCTTCTAGCCAAGAAAATGGAGCTATGGGATAGATTCTAGTGAGGATCAGCTGTTACTTGCCATTAAGAAGTCACGTCATGGCTGTTCAAAACTGACAACAACATAGTTACTCTTTTGGACATGGTAGACCATAAACAGTTCAGTATTGAGTTTTCTTGAACCAATTCAGTGTTACAAAGGGAAGGATCTACTTTAGGAGGTATGGAAAGATTCTGAATAGTGACAGTATCAGATTTTGACAGCGTATTATGACTAGTTGACTTAACAATCTTCCTGCAGAAGACAAGAACCAACTGAGAGCAATCCATTTAAAAACTGTTTTGTCATCATTAGCTTGGCAGTAAATACTCTAGCAGATGCTTGCAAATATGTTGTTCAAGAAGAGTACTGCAGATGGTAGCTTCTTGCTGCCTTACCTGTTGATGCTGTAGTTCACATACAGGGTGGTTTTTATTTAAGTTTATGGAAACAAATGCCTGTAAAAGATTCTTCTTTTGAAGAAGTGGTGAGGAGGCTGGGAGTGCACGGGAGGTTGGAGGGGCACACAGCAGGGACAGCCAGCATGGATTTTGGAGGTGCAGGTCCTCCTGACCAACTTGATCTCCTTTTATGACCAGGTGACCCCCCTGGTGGATGTGGGGAAGTCTGTAGATGTTGTCTACGTAGACTTCAGCAAGGCCTTTGACGTTGTCTCCCACAGCACTCTCCTGGAAAAGCTGGCAGCCCATGGCTTGGACAGGTGCACCCTTCGCTGGGTTAAGAACTGGCTGGATGGCTGGGCCCA
>VXBT01008626.1:0-14909 GCA_013400235.1 Oriolus oriolus
TTTATTACCTGCCTTTGATATAATTAAATAGTATCCCCTTATAGACGGTGTATTGTTTTTTTTCAAGTTTTCTGTCTTATTTTCCCCATTAAGTCTTTTTGTCACTGAACTTTTACGTGAGTTGGCCACCCAAACAATCCACTAATTTTATTTCAATGGAAGGAGCACAGCTTCAAGTGTTGCATATTTGCTGCATTGTAAATCAAATTGGTTCAAAATAGTCTCTCGCTCTGTCTTTGTGGCCCACCTTGCTCCCCCAACATTGCCTGTTCATAATTATTTCTGATGAAATGCTAATTCCGGTTCGCTTTCCTTCACTTTTTATTTGTTTCGTCTTTTTTTGTCTTGCATTTGTATTTGTTTTCTTGGAGAGCCCATTAGTAATCTGAGTTCATAACCTTATTCCAGATACAACGTTCACCACTTGCATATCCTCACTTTTAATATGAGAAGGTGTGCCAGTTCTACGAATGTAATAGCGAGGGTATCCTCATTAGTGGTGACGGGGAACATGAATATTCACTTCTGCTTTTCAGTTCTGCATCAATTTCTTGCCCACTTAATCTGAGCCCTTCCAAAAGCCCATTCTGTCTTTCTCTCTCTGCAAGACCTACCTAATCTTAAATTTCTCATGCATATATACTGGGCATAAACAAAGATGCATGTGTTGTAAATTGAGCTAACAGGTTTACTTTAAGTGGGGAGTATTAATTGTAAACTCTTCTTCGTAGTAAATCTTGTTAAAATTTTGTGTGTGATGATGGAAAAAATTTACTTCTGCTTTTTCTTTTCTACCTTCTCCATATTGTCCGGCATCGTGGCTTCGAACAGCATCTTGAGTATAAGTGCAGATATAGAGACAATTGGAGAAATCTTGAAGAAGATCATCCCTACTTTAGAAGAGGTATTTATCTTTAAATTTTTTTCTCTTTAGAGTGAAAAGATTAGCTTTTGAATGAAATGGTTCTAGAGTATTTGCTACTTTTTAAATACAGGAAACTAGAAGAGTAAAAAATGCCAAAAGCCTTTCAAAGAAGGGTTATGGCTGTCACACTACATGTTGGCATTTTTTGGGTAGAGGGCAGAGTCTGTCATTGTTTATTAAATTAACATTTTTGAACAGCCTTCCTCCTTTCCAGATAGTAAGTGTTGCACTGTTTGATACTTTCTTAAATCTTCGTAGCAAGCGGTGCAGTGTAATTTAATAAGTAATGTTAAAAATAGGGAAAACTGATACTTCACCTTGAGATGAGGTGTTTGAATTGTTATGATCGTATCAAAAGAAGTACAGGATTACAGTTCAGCAATAAACTAAATCATACCATTGTGTTTGAAGAGAAAGCTTAGAACTGCAAATATTTTTGAATTTTTGAATCACAAAGAATTTTTGTGATTAATCTTTTTTTTTCTTTTTCCCTATATGCATCTTATTTACAGTATCAACACTACAAAGGCAGTGACTTCGACTGCGAACTTCGGCTTCTTATTCACCAGAGTTTGGCAGGAGGAATTATTGGTGTCAAGGGTGCTAAAATTAAAGAACTCAGAGAGGTACTTGCTTCCTGTTCTTCTGAGATTTGCTTTTGTTCAGTAGGCAATGTTTTCTGTTCATAAGGGGCATGTATAAGTATCTCCTGTGCAGTAATTCCTTCTGAACGTTCTGTATATTTGCTTTTGATGTTCTGAGATGGAACTGGGAATTGCAACTTTCTTGCAGACCCTCACAAGTAACGCCAGTGGCAGAGCCAGGACTTGGTTAAACATTATTTGTGGTAGAGTACTGTTTTTAACAAACTGCTGCATAGCGTAGAATTATTTGTGTGGCTGGACATGCAGAACAGTCTAGAATGAAAGCATCTCCACAGCAGGTGTACTGTTAAAGGACTTGATGTTCGGTTTTGTACTTTTAAATTCTAACTCCTGGAAGACCATTGTTTTTTGTAAGTGAAAGATTAAGATTTTAAAAACTTAATGGTCTGTATGTGCTGAAAAAGCTGTGGCTGAGTTTCTTGGCATTGTGTCGAAGGCAATTTCAGGTCAGTTCAGGTATAAGCCAAGACTTGTTTGCATGGATTAAGAAAGGCAAGATAACTAGGCATAATCCTAGCAACATTGCTGTTTCAGCATCCAAAGCTATTAATTTGAAAGCTAATACAGCCTGTAAGCTCACAATGGTTATACGGTCCTTTTTCTATTACTTAATTAAATGATGTGTCATAGATGAGTCATAATTGAAATAGGAGAAAACTGAATTTCTTTTCATCTTCATGCAAAACTTAGGTCAACAAGATCTTTAAAAAATGTCATCTTCAAATTTCATGTGATAACTCAGAAGCAAGAATGCTGGTTTAAGTGGGTGGAAACTTAATTGTCTTTTGAATTTTTTGAAATGTTTTAATGGTGTTATAAAGTTGTTTAAAATGTATTTGATAATCTTGGCCTTTTTTTTGTTTTCTTCTGCAGAACACTCAGACCACCATTAAGCTCTTTCAAGAGTGTTGTCCTCATTCAACTGACAGAGTGGTGCTTATTGGTGGAAAACCTGATAGGGTTGTTGAGTGCATCAAGATTATCTTGGATCTTATCTCTGAGGTAATGTTTATTAAATTTATTTTATTCTTTCATTGGCATTCATGAATGTTTTAGACATTAGTTGGATGAAAAATGGTGTCTTTCAGTTTCTAGTTTAAATTCAGTACCTCCTACTTTCCCAACAGCAAAGTCATGGACAGTTATGAACCTTGGGAACTATTCTGTTGTTTAGAATTGAGCTACACCTTATGATGGAGGAAGGCAGTTTTTGGTACTAGTGGGCCATTCTTTATGCTTTGCATGTCATCAGAATAGAAAAATTCTGATTTTTTCAGAATTCTCAATGTAAGGAAAACAAAATTCATCTGCCACATATAAGTAGTTTTGCTGTCGGAGTTAAGTTCACAGGAAACACATCAACATCTCCTTTCTTGGCAGCATTGTGAAATCAGGAACATGTTCCAAATGCATAAATGTGTTAGTTTAATTAAATATGCCAGTTGTAATAGAACTAATTGACTTGGGGAATTGTTTTGTTTGTTTGTATTAGTCTCCAATTAAAGGACGGGCCCAGCCTTACGATCCCAATTTCTATGACGAAACATACGACTATGGTGGCTTCACAATGATGTTCGATGATAGAAGGGGACGGCCAGTGGGCTTTCCAATGCGTGGAAGAGGAGGTTTTGATCGAATGCCCCCTGGTCGTGGTGGACGACCTATGCCTCCCTCAAGAAGAGATTATGATGATATGAGCCCTCGCAGAGGACCTCCACCACCTCCACCAGGTCGTGGTGGTAGAGGTGGCAGCAGAGCTCGTAATCTTCCTCTTCCTCCTCCACCACCTCCTCGTGGCGGGGGAGTTGTTGCATAAATGCATGATACAAAAACTCATGTTGTATGTCTGAGTCATATTTTCAGTGATTTTTACGTATTTCCATGTTGGTGGTGATTATGCAGGATTGAGCTTGTATTGGACAAGAGTATTTTGAAATTAACTGAAATTTAATTACTGTGCTGTAGTAAGTTGCCAGGACTATAGTTAGTAGTTCTGAAACTTCTGTTATTGAGTACTTGGGCAGAATAGTTTGGTATTAAATTATATGTGAATCATGAAAGGGAAAATTTAGATTAGAATAAACAAGCTAGCTCATAACACAGTTAACATGCTGCTGCCTTTTTTGTTTCAGAGATCTGATGTCCTATGACCGAAGGGGCAGACCGGGAGACCGTTACGACGGCATGGTATGAGTTTAAAATTTGCCCTGTTGCGTTCCCTAAGCACAGTTAGCATGCTGACCGCCTGCTGCTGAACACAGGCACATTCATGTGACACATACACGGTTCTGATGGTAAAACCAAAATGTTTCGTCCATACAAGTAGTCCTCCTCTGGATGAATACTTGAGGTGTAAATGGTACTGTTTTCTGTTTTCTTTCTTTCTTCCCTGTGATCAAAAACAATTCAGAGCATTTGACTGTGCTCAGCCCTGTAGGTTTTCTTGCACCGGCTATCTTTCAGATTTTTTAAATCAGGATGACAGAAATAGCAATTGGTAGATTTTTCAGATAGAGAAAGCATGTCAGAACAATGTTCTCTGATGAGTTACAGAAGCTTTCTTAAAACTAAACGTTGGAAAACACAAGCACAGATACAGTAATACAGAGTATGGAACAGTATCTGAGAAGAGTTCTAGTTGATGGAAGGTGATGGCTCTTTTCAGTCAGTTCTTGTATATTTTCTGATTTCTCTGCAGGAAATCCACTGTAATTCTAAATCATAATTCTGTAATCTATATTTGGAATTCTAAATTCCAAATTCTTTTGGAAGTAGAACCACTGCTAAGTTGGATCCTAAATCACTTTTTTCTGGGGGGGAGATAGAGATCTCATAGTGTGTGGAAGCTTAAAACAAAGGATACAGATACCCTTCTATGTTGCATTCTGAGCTGTCACACCCCAGCAGCCATCTGCTGTTCTGAGAAAGGATTCCTCTTTCCTCAGAAGAAAATCCAGGAGGTTGTCCAGGTTTCAGCTTTCTTCTCAGTAGCTGGTCCAGTGCTGTGTTTTGAATTCAGTATGACAGTAATGTTGATAACATGCTGATGTTTTTGTTATTCCTATGTAGTATTTGTCCTAAATCAAGGACTTACTCAGTGTTTCATACTCTGACAGTGAGCAGGTACACAAAAGAAGCTGGGAGGGATCATAATGAGTTCGGGTGACCTGAACTGGCCAGAGAGACATTCCACACCATAGAACATCATACCCAGTATATAAACTGGGGCAGTTACACAGAAGGGGGTCCATAGGGGTTTCAGGATGGCATCTGGTGGGGTCACCAAGTGGTGAGCAATTGTGTCATGTACCCTTGGTTTTATTATCCTTTTTTTTATTGTTTTGGTGCATGGTGGTGGTTGTTGTTTCATCTTTTGTTGGTTTTGTTTGTTTTGTTTTAAAACTTTTTCTCAGTTATTAAACTGTTCTTACCTCAAGCTATAAGTTTTACTTTTGATTCTCCTCCCAGTTCCACTGGGGATTGGTGGGGGGGTTATGAGCAAGCATCTCTGTAGTGCTTAGTTGCCAGCTGGTGTTAAACCACAATGGCGGTGGATCTTTATAGTAGCAATCTTCTTTTCTCCTCTGGCTTTGTTTGGCACCTTCTTCAAGATGACTGGTGATACAATCCTTTTTTTCTTCTAACTGAATGTAAAAGAGAGAAATGAAAAAGAGCTGTGAAATGGGCTACCTAAATGGGCTTCACATGTCTTCCTTGGAAATAAAGAGTTACTGGAGCTACAAATTGCAAGAATGTCATGTGCTTATTAGAAATAACAAAAAGGAAAGATTTGCAGTTACAAAAGTTTACATTTACCAGGAAAAGTGTTTCCCATGCTACTCTACATGCTAAGAAACTGAAAGAATGGAGAAATACACCTCCAAGATTTGTTATCTATTTACATGTTTTCAGAGCTTAGGTTTTGTTTTGTTCAGTTCGCAGCTAAAGCCTGTGCTAGAGTACATAAACTAAGCAGCCTGCCCTTCTTTGGCTATTTGGTTGAGTACAGTCTTACTTAGCTTGACTCTTGGGCAGTAGTGTGTTCTGTTTTTATTCTATTTTTATTCCACTCCAGCAAGAATAGAAAATCCATTTTGGCTTAGGTTAAGCCTGTCAGGTTGACCTTCACTTTGTTGACATGCATTTCTACAAGCAAGTGGAGTAATTTCTGCTAGTTTGGTTTCTTTTACAGAAAAAAACCCCAGTTTTATTTCCTTTTCATAGTGAAGCTGCTCATGACTTCGGTTCCTTTGTGACCAAGTATTATGGCCTGATTAAAGGGAGGACTACTTCCTAGCAAAGATAGTATTTAATTTCTAGTTTTAGTTAATCATGATCCTAGTATCCTAAACTGTGTAAGCAGAAAGGGAATCTTCACAGTGAGTGTGACATCACAGCTTCACAATAATGCCAAAAGGTAAAGTCTTCCTATGCTACCCTTTGTTTCAGATAGAAACTGTTCTGTAGCTAAACATTTAAACTAAAGTAAACCAATGTTATTGTGGTTTGTGATCTAATGGTGGGAAGAGCTGCTCTTAAGAGAGCAGAAGTGCTCTTTCACATGGGTTCTATCCTGCATAGGTGTAGTAAAAGGCAACAGTAGATGAACATCTCAAAAATACTGGGAAAATTGAATGTACAGAAACAATTTTTTTGCCAATTCTGTTTTTCACTAAAGGTGGAAAGATTGAAAAGCTGACAGCCTTTTAAGATTAGATGCTGAACTGTTTTTTCCTGAATTCCAGAGATAGGCCAGTATTGACAGCCTTGTAAATGCTGAGATGAGAAAAACCCATTTTGATTTTAAAGGATAGGTAAATTCCTCTTGGTCATATTGAGTTAATCACTTAATATGGTACTTCTCTGTTAGCCTGGCTTAAAGTTCTAGTATAAATATGTACTGCTGTTAAAATGCTCATAGGACTTACAATCTGTTCCGAAGCTTTTTCTCCAGAGTACAGACTTGTTTTTCTGTGTATAGAAGTATATATTTCAGTGTGTAACTGTCAGGAACTAGGCACTTCAGGTCAGATCTTGTGGACCGTAAGGGCTATTGTGATCTGAAAAATCCTGAGTTTTCTGTATTTTTTAATACCCTCACTCTCCGGGGCATGTAAAAAAGTAGTAAAGGAAGAATGTATGACAACTGTACTATATATTCACGCAGATGCTGGAAGGCAGTAAAAAATTTCACTTTCCTAGGTCACTCTCAAAAACCAGAAAAACTTGCAATAAAAGAATTTGACATCAGTTAGGACTGCATGCGGGTTTTTCTGTTAGATGTAAAAGTTAAGCTCTTTGCCTTATCCAGCCCATCTGCCATCTGGTGTCTGGTCTAGTACTGGGTAGTCAGTAGGACAAGTTAGTCTGGAGCATAAAATACTATGTTACGTGTGTTAAGACATCCTGTTTCAGAAACCCATTTTGTACAAATAAACATCAATTACTGAAATTGTAAAATTCTGAAAGAAAGAAATTCCATATATCATATGTATTAAGAACATAATTAAGTTTCTAATATAGTTAGGCAGCGGTAGATTGTTAGTCTACTTACTGGCTAAATGAGGTATGTGGATAGTAGAACATGAAAAGCAGTGTCCTTCCTGCTTAACCTGCTGTTGGCATAATCACTTGCAGTTTCTTGTTTCAATCTTACTAATAAAATAAAAGATATATAAATAAAATAAAATATATATCTTACTAATCAATAAAAGATTGATAAAGTATTTTTACATGTAAAAATGTAAAAAGGTTTTCTAAAAGGAAAGAAGAAGGCTTGTTTAAGTTTTGCCTTGCCATTAGTTTTCTGAGCTTCTTAGAGGAAAAGTCTGCTAATACCACAGAAAGAGGAGGAAAACACAAGTTGCCCATTTAGAGTTGCCCCAAAGTAGAATTAAAAGGCAGTGAGTCTTGAAAATGGTCTAAATTACATAATTTTAAGTCTTTGTTGATAGTATTAAGGTTTCTTTGTACCACTGTATATTGTATTTGGTTGCCAAGTTCTCTAAGAGTCTGTATGACACGAACTTTCTTTCTTCCTCTTATGTTGCGTCCGGAAGATGATGCAGTGTCATGTGGATGCCTGTGATGACATGCAGCCACCAGAGTTGGTGAGTGTTTTCAACCTGTTTTTTGAAAACTGCTTTATTGAATGAGTTAAGTGATAAAGTGAATTTTTTAAGAGGTCTTGAGTATAGTTAATGGCAGCTTGCATCTATTAAAATTTAGAAAGCCATCCTTCTGACTCTGAATTTAGTGGCAGACTTAATAGTGTGTCCTTTGAAGGCAGTTAATGTTAACAGAAATGTGGAATTATGAAGCACCATGGTAAAAATAGAGGAGCTTTTCTGTACCTCTTTTTGCCTCTTTTACACACTATTTTCATTTTGATAAATGGTAACTTTCTCCATTACTGATGCACTGTAGAGGCATACATTTACAATTTATATTTTGTGTTACTTCCATAATGTTGTGGCATTTTATTCAAACAGCAAATATTTAAAGCACCTTCTCACTTTTATTTGTGAATAAACTATATTTACCTATCAATCTATTTGAAAGTATATCATTTGTTCAGATAGGTGTTGGGAAGTTATCACAGAATCATAGAATGTTTTTGGTTGGAAGTGACCTTAAAGATCATCTAGTTCCAACCTGCCATGGGTAGAGAACCTTGAACTAGACCAGGATGCTCAGGGTTCCATTGAACCTGACTTAGAACACTTCCAGTAACTGGGCACCCACAGCTTTTCTGGGCAACCTGTGCCAGTGCCTCACCACCCTCAGAAGTGAAGAATTTCTAATACATAAACTAAACCAACCCTCTTTCAATTTAAAGCCATTGTCCCTTGTCCTTGCTGTACATGTCTGTGTGAAAACTCCTCTCCAGCCTTCTTGTAGGCTGCCTTCTGGTGCTTGGAAGGCCACAATAAGGTTACCCTGGAGCTTTCTCTTCTCCAAGCTGAACAATCCCAGCTCTCAGGCTTTCTTACAGGAGAGGTGCTGCATCCCTCTAATAATCTTTATGGTCTTCCTCTGGACTTGATCCAGTAGATCCATGCCCTTAAAGTTGGGGGCCCCAGAGCTGGATGCAGTGCTCAACGCTGGAGTCTCAAAGGAGTAGACTAGCGGGGCAGAATCACCTTCCTTGATCTTTTGATGCAGCACAGGATGTGATAGCCACTCTGGGCTGCAAGTGCACATTGCTGGGTCGTATCTAGCCTCACATTCACCAGCAGCCCCAAGTCCTTCTTGGCAGGGCTGCTTTCCATCTGTCCGTTCCCAGACTGTGCTGATACTGGAGGCTGCACCAGCTGAGGTGCAGCACCTTGCTCTTGGTCTTGTTAAATTGAATGAGATTCCTATGGGCTCACTTCTTGAGCTTGTCTAGGTTCCTCTGGATGGCATCCAGTCATTCAGGTCTGACAACAGCATCACTTCAGCTTGCAGACTTGCTGCAGGTGCACTTAATCTGTTTGTGTAATTGATGAAAACATTGAATAGCGCTGGTCCCAGTTAAGGCCAACCCCTGACTGACACCACTTAATGTCCATTGAAACTCTGAGCCATTGACACTGCCCTCTGGATGCAGCTATCCCTATTCAATAAAGAGTCTACCCATGGAAACTATCCCTCTCCAATTTGGAGGGAAGGATGTGGGGACTGTGTCAAAGCCTTTACAGAAGTCCAGGTACATGGTGTCTGTAGCCCCTCTCTTGTTCACTAGTGTAGTCACTCCACTGTAGAAATTCTAGAGTACATCAGGTGTTGGCAATGTCTTGAAGATGGCAAAATGCTGCCAAATTAATACTTTTGATTAATTGATGTGAGATGTCAGTTCTTAGCTTATATACACAGCAACTGCTACCAAATTTTCTTGTTTTGTAGTCTGGGGAGGCAGATGTGATCAAGGAAAGGTTTTTTTCTTTAAAAGAAATTAGTCCAAAAAGGAATCATATGGCAAATACCAACAGCAATATGTCTATGTATGCAGTATGCTCTGTGATTAGCTTCTGAATTAAACCTTACGCAGAGTCCTTCATTTTCTTGTATTTTGGAGTCCACTGTGAGCTCTGTTATATTGTCTTATAATATGTATTGCTTAGTAACATGGTTAGACAATACAGGTTGCTTAGAGACAGAGGATAAGCTCAACACTTTGATCTGAATAGCTCCCATTTTAATGTAGAAAGAGATGGTAAGGAATATTTTTGGGAAAGTTGTTACATTGTAACTTCTATGGGCAGGTAATTGTTGAGTGGTTGAAATTGACTCGCTGCCAGGGGCCCACCCAGCTGCTCTCACACCCCTTCCTTAGTATATTGAGGGGAAAAAGTAAGGAAAGTAAGGAAGTCTGGAAAGTAAGGAAAGTCTGTGGCTCTTGATAAAGGCAGCTTTATCACTTACTAATTAACATAATAGGCAAAACAGAGTTGGCTTGGGGTAGGTTTACTGCCACTTTGAGTAGCATGGTGAGAAACATAAAAGGACTTTTACCCCACCTTTTCACTTCTTCACAGACTCAACTTTCACCCCTTCATTGCCTACTCTTCTGCTTCTCTGCCATGAATGGTGCAGGGGTGATAGGGAATGGCAGGTTCCAAGTCAGTTCCTCACCCTTGTCACTCACTGCTCCTTCCTGCCTGCACTGTTCCCCTGCCCCAGTGTAGGGTCCCTTCCATGGGATGATACAGCTGTTTGTAAACTGTTCAAATGATCTGTTTCCAGTGGACTGCAGTTCTTAAGAACTGTTCTAGTGTGGGTCCCCTTCATGGGGTACAGTCCTTCTGGAACAGACTGATTTGGTGTTGGTCCCCTCACAGGCCACAGGTGTCTGCCAGGCATCTGTTCCTGCTTGGAATCTCCACAAAAGTGCAGCTTCCTTGGGGGCATATCTCCCTGCTCTCAGCATAGCATCCCTCAATGAGCTAAGTGTAGCAATCTACTCCAGTGTGGTTCTCTCCATGGGCTGCAGGGCAGTCTCCATTCCAGTGCCTGGAGCACTTTTTTTCCTCCTTGTATACTCTTGCCAGTCAGTGCACATTGGGAATTTTTTACTCTTTTTTAAAATATTATCACTGAGATGTCACCAGCTTTGCCGACTGTTTCAGCCTTAGGCAGCCTCCAGCCTCCTCTCACAGACCCCAGGAGTCTCTTCAGAAGTTGAATTTGAGAACCATGTATACTTATTCTCTGCTTCTGTAGGAAAGTATAAATATGGGGTCTTGCACACTGCAAACACATTAGATGAATTGAGAACAAGTTTACAAATCCTAAAAATGAAAAGGGCCAGGAGTGCTCATTGCAGTGATTTTCATTTGGTATATGGTGGTTTAAATCTATCAGAAGTAAATCATGTCATGTTTATTTATTCAAAGATGTAAAGGGTTGTAGTGTAGTCTGAATCAAGAGACAAGTTGTAGAGCTTTGTTGGTTTTTTTTCCAGAGGTGTAGATGAAGTAGGATGATTGACTGGGCAGACCTTTTGTCCCAGAGCTGGAGACTGGAGTCTTTCTTGAGCTGTATTGGTAGTATTAATAAGGCTCTACTCTGATCATGTAATTTTAATGTTTGTTTAGTACAGAGGTCACAAGTAGATCAGCATCAAGAGCTGTCTATGAGAAGCTGAGATAGTGAGACTGCCTTGGTAAAATGGCATAGCTGAATCCTTTGTCATTTTATGCCTTTAGAGGTTTTGACAGGGCAGGATAAGAATCACAGAATATCTGGAGTTGGATGTGACCTACAAGAATCATCTCATCCAACTCGTGGTCCTGCGCAAGATGGCCTCTGGTACAAATGGACAGAGGTTAATGAGATCTCTCCCACCCACCCTTTTTGTTTCTGGTGTTATCTCTGTGCCTCGGGATGCCCTTGGTAGCACAACACTGTTGCATTTATATCAGGTTGAGGGTTGAGATGTTTGATTAAGTGGGCTCAAAGTTAACAATATAATGTGTAAGACAAAAATGTGTTAATGAAGCATAGCTATTCACTTTCACGTTTTTTTTCTTTCTCTTACAGTTTGAGGGTGGCTCTGGTTATGGTAAGTGTTCATATAGAACCTTTACGTGTAGTTCATTATGTAGTTACTAAAGGGCTTGATGCATACACTTAAATCAGATTATTCTTATGCAGGGGGGCGTGGTTCATATGGAGATCTTGGTGGACCCATCATCACAACACAAGTAACGATTCCCAAAGATGTAAGTAAAGTTGACTTGCTTTCGACTCATGCTTTCTCTTGAAAAGACAGTCACAGCCATTTCTCAGACTGTTTAAGTAAATCAATAGTACTTAGAGTGCTTTATAAGTACTTCTAATACAAAGCAAGTGTTCCTAAATCACCAACAGTGTATTGTTTGACTGTTTGGTTTCTGTCTTCAGAGCCACATTAAACAATTTTACTTGTGGTTAATACTCAGTAATAGAGATGGTCCTTGTAGCTCGTGTTGTGCACATGAGAGCTGGTTTTCCCAGTTTTATCTCACTTGTGTTTATGCAATTAATATTGCAGGGGATATTTTTAGACTATAAAGAAATAAGCTCCCATTGCAACATTTAAAACTGAATTTGTGGAAACTACTCAAATGCTGCTGTAATTTTCTAACTTTCTGGAAAGATAGTTGTATCAGGAAATGAATGTTCTGTTTTTTTTCCCTAGTTGGCAGGATCTATTATTGGAAAGGGAGGCCAGAGAATCAAACAAATACGTCATGAGTCAGGAGCTTCGATCAAAATTGATGAACCACTAGAAGGCTCAGAAGATCGGATTATAACTATTACAGGAACACAGGACCAGATACAAAATGCACAGTATTTGCTGCAGAACAGGCAAGTTAAAGTTTAATATTGTCCCTACTGTCAGTTTTAAATTAACATGTATATTATAGAACTGCTCTCCTCTGTAAATCAGTTTTTTAAGAAGGCAGGTTTTAAGTAACTATTTGAACCTAACTTCTCCAGTGGTAGTTCTGCCTTGATTCTCTTCTGTTCTCCATTCTAATTAAAATGAAGACACCCTCAAAACTAATCTTGCTGGAAGACATCTTAACCAAGCAGTCCTCTCCTTTCTCTGGTGAAAACTGCTGCAAAAAAACTACTTGTAATAAATTACATAGAGCCTGTAGAAAATATAGAAGATTTCAGTGGATGTTGGCCTAGTTCTGTGTGGAAGACTAGTGATTTTGTTGTTTTTAGATAACTAAATTGACAACAAATCACAGTCTGCCATATGGCACAGACCATGCCTCTACAGGACAAGTTGAAATCGATTTGGGGCTGTTATGCAGCATTTCACACCTTGCTGACAGTACTTTGCCTTTTCTGCCAAGTATTAACAGCTACAGATAGCATTTGCTGTATTAACATTCTGGCTGCTAATAGCAGATTTTAATGTCTTAACTGGAATGTTTGGCTTTAGATTACTAACATTTAACTGTGCCTGAAATACACTAATATAATTACTAGCCATTGATATTTTAAAATTATTTACTTTTAAATGTGTTAGGAATTTGTAATTTAATATGCTTTATCAATGTCATTATGAATGTTGATGCAAGATGTATGGTCCATCATTCTAATACATGCTTTTTTCTTTTTCTTTTATAGTGTGAAGCAGTATGCAGATGTTGAAGGATTCTAATGCAAGATTATTTTTTCTTTTTTATAGTGTGAAGCAGTATTCTGGAAAGTTTTTCTAAGACTAGTGAAGAACTGAAGGAGTCCTGCACCCCTTTTTTTTTTTTATCTGCTTCTGTTTAAAAAGCCAACATTCCTCTGCTTCATAGGTGTTCTGCATTTGAGGTGTAGTGGAATCTTTGCTGTACACCAGATGTAATGTTTTAGTTCCTTACAAATACATGGTGGGGGAAGGGCGCACGAGACTAACATTGACATTTTGAAGCGGCAGAGAGAGTGAATTCTATTTTTGTTCATTGTTGGTGGTAAATTGTACTGTTTTACTGTAATTGTTGTGAACACCCTGCTTTATGTACACTGTATCTTATTTTGGAGGGGGGAGAATATGGTAGGCCACATGTCCCTGACATTTGTTGAGAGCAGTGTGCAGAATGTAATGCTTTTTTGTAAGAAACATTTTAGGATTTCTAAATAAATTTAGTGAACCTATTCTTGGTGGTCATTTTTCTTCAGGTCTACATAAGATCATAACTAAAATGGATATACCTAGTTTTTGGTTTTTTTCCCCATATAAATTAAAGTTGCTGTTAAGCTTGCTCTTCAGTTTCCTTGATATATAGGTGGAGTTATGTGGGGTTTTTTGACAATTAAAGAAATCGTGTGAAAACAATGACTGCTTTGTTGCTGGGGGGGAAAAGAAGGTGAAAATATGCAAATGTTGTGTAAAACTTGACATTTTTGCAAATGTTTGGCCCTCTTTGCAATACATATATATATTGGTGACAGTATATAAATAAAATATTTTGAAACTTTGTGATGTCACTGAGTAAACAGTGGTAAAGTACACTTGGTTTTAGACAGCTTGCTTAATGCAGATACCTGTTAGAAATGACAGTTGCTGTACCCTTACTGAATAAATTACACCTGTTTCCTGAGCTTTTGTTTCAATGAGGTAGTAGGAGTTGCAAATTGGCAGGTTGATGATATAACTATGTAACTTGTTTTTCATTGTATGCAACAGTTCAGCTTGTTTCCCAGATGTATGTTGAATTCCATAGGAATTATTTGTGAGAAATTTAAAAAAATTTCTGGATATCTCATGTAATACCTTGGCATTTGTATTTAAAGTTAAAAGTTTTAATTTCACTTCCTGAATAAAAACAGATTTTAAAAGTGTAAAGGTGTGTGGCACATACAGATATGATGGGTCCAGACTAAGTGAGGATTCTCTTAATTGTGGTTTCTTTTGGTTGGTTGGTTGGTTTGTTATGCCCCCCCCCCGCCATGATTTGTGGTGCATGAACTTTGGTCTTTTTAAAGCAGCTCCTCTTTAAAATGGAGTGGTGAAGGCGAGGAGCCTGAGACATTGTGCATAAGGCTGTGGCTCCCTTGGCCGAACAACAGCGAATTCTGTAGAAAGTCAGAAATGCCATTGCTCTCTTTTGTCGGTGGGCAGGCAGCTGGCTTGGTAGACAGGGCACCTAAATTAGAGAAGCCTGCACTGGAGGCTAAGGTTTTGGGCAAAATGCAAGTGAACTAAAACAGGTGCTGAATTTCTCTGTGCACTTCCAATTTGAGTATGTATACAAAAGGGCGTGTGGATGGTTTTTCGTTTGGTTCTTTTCTGGTTTGGGGAGAAAAGCTCAACAACTCAACACGCACATTTTTTGTTCGTCTTT
>VXBT01008630.1:4601-38323 GCA_013400235.1 Oriolus oriolus
GATCAAACTTAAAGAATTATAACTGTGTGGGCTAAAAGCACTGAGAACACATAAAAGCTACATAAAAGAGTGTATAAAAGTGGTATAAAAGAAAAAGTAAAAAATCATCATGGCATCAAGGGAACGAAGGAAGGGTTTGATGGCCAGGTTGGATGGGACTTGGAGTAACCTGGGATAGTGGGAGAAGTCGCTGCCCATGGCAGGGCGTGGAAAAGGATGGATTTACGGTGCCTTCCAACCCAAACCATTCTGTGATTCTGTGGTTACTTCACTGGTGTTGATACCAGGTAAGTGGTTAAACTCTATTCTAACACCCATGAAAATGCAGGTTCTTCCTATATTGAAAATAAAATAAAATAATAAAATAAAATTAAAAATTCTAATGGAATATATGGTGCTATGCTGCAAGCTGGAAAAAAAAAAGAAAAATGTTCAGATGACTGAATAGATCAATCTTTTCATTTAAATATTGGAAGATGGGAAAGAAAGCTGCTAGTACTCCGACTGAAAGGGTCAGCCCTTCCAATGAGTTAAATACTGAGAGTAATCCCATGTCTGATGAGAGCACAGCATAAAATAATTTATTGAAACAGTTTAGATTTAGATATTAAAATAAGCCTTACAGAAAAAAATCATTGGATTTTACACTTTAAAACTTCCCTTGCATTATTTTGATTGTTTTTGCTTCTTCATAACTGAGGAAAAAACGGCTCTGAATACAAAGTGTTCCAATGACCTTTCCTCCTCTCTCCCCATGTCAGATTGGATTTTTTTGCAAGGTTTAGGTGATTCTGGATGGACTCAGACTTCCCCTCTCTTTCACCTATATCTGGGAAAAAATACTGAAATATTTTCATTGCTTCAATTTGGAAAAGGGCTACAAATACAATGAGAAGGGATGTTGCAGCAGTTAGAATATTTATCTGGACAAAAAAAAAAAAAAAAAAAAAAAAAAAGGAAAAAAAAAACCAGAAGAAATAAGCGTGTTTCTTGCTTCAGAAGATTATTTGTGCTGTGCTACACTAGAAAATCCTCCAGCCTTGTAAACAACTATTCAGTTCCATCTCCTCCTTCCCTTTGCCTGAGCTTCCTCAAGATTATGAAGAATCCTAAAACTTTTGAAGCCACCTGAACAAGACAGCCAGGTAAATGCTATTGTCATGTATGGCTACAGGATCATTACGGCTTATTTGTTCAAGTCCCAGCATCACCCTTGAAAATGAGTGTCATAATTGATAAAATTTCTCTCTAAGCCCTTTTTATCATTATTCTTCCTTTCAAACAGGGAGCAATATTGATTCTGAGGTAAAGCAATATATTAATAACTCTGAAAACGCTCAGATGCTGTATTATAGTATATATTACAGTATTTTTAGATTCATTGAAAAGGCTTTTTTGCCTTGCTCCTTTAGTGGTTGGCAGAGAGGATGCACAGCCAAGGAGCAGTTCTGGCCAGCTGTGCCAGCTGTCACAGAGCTTAATAAAAAGCACTCAGGAAGGAGCAGAAATTATATTAAATTGTTGCTCCGATGTAATGTGACCACTAACTTGGATTGTGTCTCCAATTCACTCAATTTAATTTGCATTCTAATCCATTTTTGCTCAGAAAAACATTTAAGTACATTGATTGATGCTCTAAAGGAGAGAGTGCTCAAGCATCCTGTAGATGTGCTGAATTCCCACTGTGAAAATTGGGCTGTGTTTTTACTGGGAAAGGTAAAAGTTGCAGATGATATATTTCCTTTTCCATAAACTTAATATTTGTTAGCATTTCTTTGTCATACATTGTTGACATGTGTCTCTGCTCCTGCAGAACATGACAGAATAAATTATATAGATACAAACCAGAGACCACATTTATGGGAAAAACAGCTTGGTTCAGGTAATTGAAAATGAAATGCATTTTAGCCCAGTGTATGATATACTTAAGGAACTTTTCTATTCCTTTTCAAAAGTTGAACTAAATCATCCTTCCTTGTCACCAAACCTTTTCCTTTTTTACCTTTGGTGGCAGAAGTACAACAATGAAAATTAACTAACATTTTGGTATTTATCATATTCCTGCTTTACTTTATGTTTGGCTTGGTTTGGTTTGGTTTGGTTTGGTTTGTTTCCTCAGTCATGTAGTCCTTGTCTCACATGTTTATTCTTTTTCAGGAGCTCTCACAGGCCTGAATTAGGGAAAAAAGTGTTGTAAGGGAAGCCTTCGAGGAGCTTGGGATGTCAGAAGGGAAGAGCAAGCACCAAGGAGCTGTTGTGTTACTTGACATAACAAGTAGAGTGTGTTACAAATAAAGAATTAAATTAAATGGCCCACACGCGCTCATCTCTATATTGAGTTTGGTGAAAAGAATAATGGTGAAAGATGAATGAATAATGGTGAAAGGAGGGTGCAGCCAGGTGGGGATCGGGCTCTGCTTCCAGGGAACAAGGGATGGGACAAGAGGAAATGGCCTCAGGCTGTGTCAGGGGAGGTTCAGGTTGGACATCAGGAGGAATTTCCTCACAGAAGGGGTGGTCAGGCCTTGGAAGGGGCTGCCCAGGGAGGTAATGGAGTTCCTGTCCCTGAAGGTGTCCTTCTTTATTTTTTACTTAAGAACAGATACTAAAAAGAAAGGAGCAAAAATATAAAAAATTCCTATACAAACCAGCTTTTTGCTTTGCATGGAGAAGACATTTTTTATTTTAAATTTTAATACAGCAACTTCATTTCTCACAGTGTGTAGGAACCAATTATATTAATGGTATTTTCAGCTCAGACTGAGACGGTTTGGTCTATTAATGTTCATTGTCAGTGTCTTATCCAGAAGCAGTAGAGTGAACTCTGCCTGCCACTAATGCTCCATTTCTGTCTCTTTGTGTGGTTATTTCAGCAGGAGAATGTGCTGGATGAGCCACTGAAAACAGATGTACAACACCAGATGAAAAAGTGCTGCCTCGTGTTGGATTTCTGTGGGCAGCTGGTGTTATACCTTTTAAATGTCTCTTTGTGTTTGCCAGAATAGCGTAATAGTCAATTCTCTCCTCAATCACAAGCTGCCTGCTCTGGGTAAATAGCAAGGTGTTACATCTATTTGTCTCTCTGTAACAGAGCCTTTCTAGTTCATCCATTAGTTTCACACTAATACAGATTAAAATCTACAGAAGTGAAGGGAAAAAACATCCAATCTAAGTTGTGTACAAGTACCCAAAATAGCCAAAACTGAAGAGAGAATTCCTGCTGTACATGAAGCAGATTGCAGTTGTTTGGTTGGCTGTTCCCTCGTCGTTTTTTTTTTTTTTTAATTCAATTACTTTGTGTCTTTAATCTAGAGCATTCTTTCAGTGTCATCTCTCCTTGAAGATGCCTTATTATTATGCACACAGATATAATCATGGAATCCCAGAATGGTTTATTGCAAGGCACCTTAAAGATCACCTGGTTCCAACCCCCTGGCTGATTCCTGAACCTTTCCTCATATCAAGTAGAATTTCATTCCTTATGTTGCTCCATCAGCTAAGAGATCACAGGGAAAGGCATAATTCAGCATTCTTGGGGAAATTAGAATCTGATCCCAAATAAAGCACTGCTCACTGGGACTGAACTGAGCAAAGCCTGAACCATTGAACAGCCCCAAGCACAGAGAAATTCCTGGTTTACCCTTGCCCTGAAACTGGCTCTCTGAAAATGTTGTGAGCTTGCATTGCTGGGTGTTCCTTGCTGGAATCAGGGCTTTGGGTATCCTGTGCAGAAATACACAATCACAGGATCAGTGAGGTTGGAAAAGACCTTCAGGACCATCAAGTCCAACCCTTGGCTGAATCCCACCATGTCCAGAAGAATGCCTTTTCCTCTGTGCTATTTTCTGCAGACTTTCTTCTGCTTCCCTTCCCTCCTTGGGACAGCCACAGACCCATCTTCCCCTTCCTACTCCTCACCAGAAAGCCAATAGGAGCTCTTGGAAAAGAAAGAAAAGTAGGGTGATGCCTTTATCGATGCTGGGTAGGAAGAGGGTTCCATTGGTGATGAGAAGGTGCTTCCCAAAGAAGGGAAATCCACTCCAAGAAGGACTCCAGGAGACAGGAGGGAGCCAAGATGTGATTCAGAGGAAAATTTTGCTCCTGCCAAAGTCCTGATGACCTGTCCACTCCAACATCCCCTCTGAACTCTTCTCTTACCCAGACTGTTGGCTGTGAGGTGATGGTTCCACTGCCAGCCCATGGGACATAGAGTGGAAAACACACAATGACGAGGAAGTGCTGGAATTGTTGCCAAAGGATGTCACTGGCGACACAGTTGTACAAGAAGCAGCTAAGCCAAGGAACAGATGAAAAGTCACAGAATCACAGAATGGTTTGGGTTAGAAGGGACCTTAAAAGTCATCTGGTTCCAACCCCTTGGGAAATGTCCGCTTTGGATAAAACACATCAGTCTCAGGAGATTTTGGAGCCTTAAATTAATGCTGGGTTGACGATTGGTCAGGGTGTATAATTTAATCTGATACCTGGACCCTTCCTGAGAGTTTTATGTGAGCTCCTGGTGACCATTTGTGTGCCTTCAAGAATACTGAGTGCATGGCAAGCAGCTTTAGTGGCAAGTGTGAGAAATGAGCCAAGCAGCAGCCACGAGGTCACTTCATTGTGGTTTCCTGTTTTGTGAGTTAGAAAACAAAGTAGAAAGTAATTTTTTTAAAGCTTTTCAGGAACTTAAAGGATTAATATACTCCCTGTACAAGAAAAATGCATTTTTAAACAACATTCAATTGAACTGGCTTTGGGTTAGAAATACAAATAGGTTTTGTGTAATTAAAATTTTCCCAAATATCTTTAATTGCTTTCTTTGATCTAGATAAATAAGTGTTTGTTTAAGTCATTCTAAAACTGGGGGAAACGATTAATTTTGCATTTGCAGTAATTAAAACTTGCTTATGTAAAACTATGATGATCTGACACAAATTGGGCTAAGGTAAAAACCTGTCAATAAACCCAAACATGTGGGAGCCTTTTCATTCTTTGCTTAACTTAGATTTTAATGGAGAGCTCATTGCTAATGCAAATCAAATAGAAAATGTAGCTACTTCAGCAGAGAGGAAAAGGGTAAAACAATAAACATGGATATATTTTCCATAATAAGAGGCCTTTTCAAGTCTTTTAGTAAAACTTTGGGGATGCATTATTTTTCAAGCTAGTAATAATAAAATAATACAAAGTATAATAAAAAGTATAGTGTAATCTTTAATTTTCCTGAACCTGAAAAGCACAGTTTTGCTTAATATCTTTGCTGTTTTGTTAAAATAGAAATTTTATGTACAAACAATGGCAAAAAACCCAAAAACTATAATTGGTCTTGCAGGCAAAGCTTAATGGTTATTGAAGCCTTCTAGCAAATGTTCTCTGCAAATATGGGCAAATATGGGCAAATATTTCTGTGGCTGAGAGTAGAGGACACCTGGGCATCCCAGAGCCGGCCAAGGTCACCCCAGCACCACAACCACTGCAAAGCAAAAATTGATATTCCAAAGTAGAGAACCTGGTAGTTGGTATTTGGGCTGTTTAGCTGTTTAAAAATAAAGAATAAGAAATATATCTAAAAGACCTTTCTCTGACATTGCATCATTTTCACATCAAATTAACAACATTTTATTTGAGGATAAAATGTAAAAGTGGAAAGACAATCAAAGTGAAATAGCACCTAGAGCTCTTCTATAAATTTTATTGCTGGAAGGAGAAAGACACCCAGATTTGTAAATAATTGCAACTCCTTTGACAGCCCCTGATTGTTCCTGAAAAGTTTATAGGGGGTAAGAAGTGATTTGTCTTGCTTCCACAGGAAGTGCTTTGCAGCCATGAATGGGTTATATACTTTTTATGATGGATTTAGGCAGTTCCATGAATTTACTCTCTTTCTTTTGCTTTACTCACTGTTTTTAACTCTACTGACTTGAAAAGAAAAGAAATTGGATAAATAATAGGATCATAAAAAACCTGGAATGGTTTGGTTTGGAAGGAGCCTGAAAGTCCATCCAGTTTCATCCCCTGCCATGGGCAGGGACATATTCCACTAGCCCAGGGTGCTCCAAGCCCCATCCAACCTGGCCTCGGACACTTCCAGGGATGGAGAATCCACAACCTGGACAGATAAATATTCCTGGTAGACACGTTTCCATAGTTTTGGTACATTATAATTTAAACAATGGACTCCCACAGGTGACTATTGTTCACAGTACTGTTTATGCAGGTGTGTGTAAATCGTGCAATAGTCTGGTTTCTATAATCACTACAGCACAAGAACTGCACTCCAAACGCTTCACCCACCTTTTCTTGCTCAGGTAGATAATGTCTCTGCCCTCTATGAGAGATGCAGCTGGAAAGGGTAGTGTTGCAATAACTCAGAAAACTGTTATATTACTGTAAATGAAAATTAATTCTAGGTTGGAACCAGATGTTTTTATGACTCTTTATACAGTTTTCACTTTCAGGATTTTTATTGACACTGTAACCTTTGGAGGAGAAGACTTACTCATCTTTATGATTTACTGGTCCCTTATAGTTTTGGATAAGACATTCACCTTATTGATTGTGATGACTAAACGCTTATTTTTCAAAAAACACTGGAATTTCCAACAGCTCCAGAGCTGATCAAGTGCAAGGCTTTTAAAGTCTTTGGCACTAGAATATAAACTTTTCACCACCATAAATTCAGATCCAGCCCCAGTCTTGCTGCCTCCAGAAAGAAGTGCAGGACTTGTCTGCACATTGTTGTGTATACAGTAGCAAAATGGGTGAATAATGGCTTGGCAACACATCCTTGAGAGAAGCAACATAAATTATCTCTGAGAGAAATAAGATACTGGTGCAATAACACAGGCTGGAGAATATAGAGGACTTTATGCAATTTGTTGGTGAGAAGATTCAGAAGTGATGGATGTCCTGTAATTACCGAGCTGAATGCAAAATATAGTTTGCAGGTGTACCCACTACTTAACTGATATTCCGAAATTTTACTTAAAAGTTTCATTGATTTAATGGTTTGTGGACCTGCAGCTCTCACCCTTGAAAGAACATTTGTTGTCAAAAATGCTCCTATTTTAACACTCACTTTGATGCTTATTTCATTGTAATTCTTCCCACTTATTATATTTGAGAGAATTGTTATAATGGAAGCATTGGACGTTCACAGATGGTTCCATCAAAATATTTAAAACATTCACATACTTTTATCCTGCAAGGATTGCTACCAGGCACTTTACAGCTTTTTATCAGAAAATCCTTGGTGCTCTACCTACAAAATTTTGCATATTCAGGGTTTTTTTCCGCATCAGATGCTATTTTGAAAACTACTTTGATCTCAGAATCCCAGCGTGGTTTGGGTTAACAGCATGGTTAAGTGACCTTAACAACCATTTAGTTCCAACCCCCCTGCATGGGCAGGGACAGCTTCCACCAAAGTTAAAGAAGAATAACATGGCAGAATGTCTGGATCATAGGATAGTTGAGGTTGGAAAAGATATCTGGAGATTTTCCTGTGCTGCTTCCTCAAAACAACATCAAATAAAGTCCTTTGCTGGACTAACCCTGCTAAGTCCCTGTCTCTCTTGTCCAGCCCCGAACACATCGCTCCAGCTGTGTATCCCAGTGCTGTGTGATGTGGAAAGGACTCTTCCCTTGACCCTGCTCTTCCCAAAGCCTCTGGGCATGTGGACCTTTGTTCAGCTTTGGCATTCACCAGGACCCCCAGGTCCTTCTCTGCAGCAAAGCTGCCTTCCAGCCGTGAGGTGCTGAGCATGGACTAGAGCACGGATTTGTTTCTCTCCACTGGAAGGTCTTAGGGCTTCCCACTGTTGAATTTCATGAGATTCCTGTTGGAATTCCTGTAAAAATGAGGGGCTCATCTACTTCTTCCTAGTCAAGAGGTCTGTAGCACAGTCACCACAATCATGGAATTGTAGATTCACAGGATGGCTTGGGTTGGAAAGGACCTTTAAAACTCATCTAGTTCCACCCCCTGCCATGGGCAGGGACACCTTCCACTAGACCAGGCTGCTCCAAGCCCTGTCCAGCCTTGCCTGGAGCACTTAATATTGCCCATATTGCTCTGTCCTCTCCTGGCTCTGAGCCAACTCTTTTCCCAGTTCCTAGTTTAGAAATCTCCTTTCCAGATGGGCCAACCTGGCAAAGGTATCTTTGTCCCACTTTGTCAGGTGGTTCTTGTCTCTCATGCACTTGTCAGTCTTCAAAGATTCCTGTGTGACCGTAGAAACCAAAACACTGCTTCCACCATCAATGATTTGACCTCCAGAGTCTCCAGTCATCCTCAACACGACCCTCTCAGGATAAGGAGACCGTCTGCTCTTGACCATTACCAGATATCCTAATCAAGACAATTTCAGTGTAGTTGAAAATAAAACCTTCTCTTTAACATTTCTGAGACCGCATCACCCACTTCTTTCTGGTTTTCCCCAACTACACTGTGATCTATTCTTCTGTGTAGCAGGCGGTGGAGGTTAGGAAGTTCCATTATGTTAAAGGTCACAGAATTCTTCTGGGCATGGTTGAACTGGCATCACCCAGCTGAGGGACAGAGCTGTGCCAGCCAAAACCTCGTAAGTACTAAACTTTTAACTAAGAAATATTCTCGTATTTCACAGGATGAGCAGATGGATATGAATCAGGAGAAAATATATGTGTGCGGAAAGATTAAATAGATTTCCTTAAGGAATGTCAAGGCTATGCTAACAAACTTTAGAATGCATTGGAAGGACCTGCCAAGCTAAATGAATCTGAGTTCTTTTTGAAAACAAAGGGTGAATATTTACAGGTATGTACGCCTTCAGGAAAAAAGAAAAAAGAAAAGGATAGATATATTACGAACATGATAAATTTCAACCACTGTAACTTTAATTTTCACTCCATAATCTTCTAAAGCCGTTAAAAACTTTTTTTTCCCGCTGGAGTTCAGCACAGTAACACCATGGCAGACTTAACACGGATGTGTGTGCCGCTTTCCCACCAGCTCCCAGCTATGTTTCTGCTTATATGAAGTTTGCCCACATCTGCTTATCAATTTTAATAGCTGATCTAATACTTAGTTCTAGACTTAGGGTTTACACTGGCACACAGCAGTAACATGTCCATCAAGTGAAAGCTGAAATAAATTGTTCCATGCAATTATATTGTATTAAATAAGACAATGTTTAATCTGAAGAAAGGAGGTAACACATAGGGAAATTGCAATTTCCATGGACAGTTACCATTTTCTGGGTTTGAGCTTAATGAGGTCAATAACATAACATAAAATAGATAATAACCTCCCAGTCTTGGAGGTGCTATTTTCTTCTGATCATTAGCAAAGTAGGAATTAGATATTCCTCAGTTCTTGTCCTGGCCTGTTGAGCTGCTTGAAAGAAACATCATGTCATGTAATTCAAAAATGGGTAAAATTAGGCTCAAGTATGATCCCTAATGCTGCAAAGTGTTTGGGAAGTCACCTGAACATGGAAATGGCCTTAAGAGGTGAAAACAAGTCTGCCTGTTTAATACCACTGTGACCACAGAGTTCAGGAACTGAGAGAGAGGATGCTCCTCATGTTTGGGAAGGAAAATAACAACATACGTGACATTTCTTGCTCTTATTATCCTGATCTCGAGGAATTTTCAACCAACAGAGCATTTCCAGAAGGTCTGTGAGCCAGCAGTGTCCTGGGGGCCAAGGGGCAAATGGGATCCTGAGGAGAGCATTCCCAGAAGGTTAGGGAGGGATCCTGTCCTTCTCCCCAGTCCTGGAGCACCTCTGGAGTGATCCTGCCCCTCTGCCCAGCCCTGGCAGCACCTCTGGAGGGATCCTGCCCCTCTGCCCAGCCCTGGGGGCACCTCTGGAGTGATCCTGCCCCTCTGCCCAGCCCTGGGAGCACCTCTGGAGTGATCCTGTCCCTCTGCCCAGCCCTGGCAGCACCTCTGGAGTGATCCTGCCCCTCTGCCCAGCCCTGGCAGCACCTCTGGAGTGATCCTGCCCCTCTGCCCAGCCCTGGGNCTCCTCAGCACAGCAGGGCCAGGGAGCTCCTGGAGCGGGGCCGGCGGAGGCTGCGGAGCTGAGCGAGGGCCTGGAGCATCTCGGTGCCCAGGAAAGGCTGAGGGAGCTGGGGCTGCTCAGGCTCGAGAGGAGCCCCAGCTGAGAGGGGCCCTCAGGCCTGGCTGTCCCTGGCTGCAGGGAGGGCTCCGAGCAGGGCCCGGGCTCTGCTCCGGGGGCCCAGCAATGGCCCCAGAGCCACGGGCAGGGCCTGAGCCCGGCAATTCCCCTGCACGGGAGGCAGAGCTTCTGCCCTGGGCAGGGCCCAGCCCTGAACAGATTGTGCACAGAGCCTGGGAGGTCTCCTCCCTGGGGATATTCCAGAGCTGGGTGCACACAATCCTGTGCCCTGGGCTCTGAGATGGCCCTGCTGGAGCAGGGAGGTGGCACCAGAGGAGCCACTGAGGGCCCTTCCAGCCTGAACCAATCTGTGATTCCATGTTTGGCACTGGTGAGATCCCATCAGGATAGCTGTGTCTTGGGCTGGGGACAAGAAGATGCTCCGAGAGCTGGGACTGCTCTGCCTAGGGAAAGGGAAGCTTGAGGAGTCTTATCCCTCCCTTTTTGTGTATAAATACCCAGTGAAAAGGTGTAGAAGAAATAGATCAGGTTCTTTTAGTGGTGTCCAGTGACAGGACATGAGGCAGCAGTGGGTCCAATGTGAAATAATAGAAATACTATTTAAATTTAAGTAATTTAATTCATTATTATTATTTATATATTTGTTATCATGAGAGGGATCAAACACTGGCATAGGTTGCCCAGAGAGGCTGTGGGTTCACATCCACAGATCACAGAATGATAAAATCATGGAATCATTTAGGTTGGAAAAGACCTCCAAGATATCAAATCCAGCCTCTGACCAAATACCACCATGTTACTAAACTGTATCACAAAGTGCCACATCCACTTATTTCCTGAATACTTCCAAGGGTGGTGAATCCGCCACTTCCCCGGGCAGCCTGTGCCACTCTGGATATGTGATGGTGCTATGCAGAGACCTGCTGAACACAGTCTGGGCAGTGTGCTCTGCTCCTTTCCAGGACTGGATCACTTCCAGGGGTGCCTTCCCACGTCAGCAGTGCTGGGATTTTGTGGGAATGAGTAAGATAAACATACACTCAGATTTGAGCAGCGGCATTAATGTAGGTTATTCTGCTCTTTTGCCTTTCCCTACTAATTTCTACCATTTTGTCTGACTTGTCACTCTGTTGAGATGACCTCTCACGGGCTGCCTGTCCCAAGAGTGATGTCACACTCTTGAGTGATCAGTGTAGAGCCAGTCACAGTTGTATCTTTGTTTTTCCATGTATTACATTCTAAATGTACCTACAATGAATTTATAAAGCACTATCCTTGGGAGTGCTCAAGTGCTCTATTTCCAGAAGTGTTTCAGAAGCATTATTTTTAAGAAGCATTAGTCTTAGGATTGAGACTGTAACAATAAGACCTTTTTTCAGACAAATGTATGAAAATTAAGGTCCTTCTAACATCTGTCTGTTTAACTACACGGGAGTACATGCAGCTGCTCTTCTCCAAGCAAGGAAAGCACTTGTAGTGCAAGTACTTCATGGAGTGAATGGAGAGGGAATAAGTGTGATTAATAACCAACCACTGTTAATTAGCAGCCTTCCTCCTACTCTATGCCAGAGGGCCTGGTAGTATAAATGACTGATTCCCTACAGTGCCAGATAAACACATGTTCATTATCCTTAATTTCTTTTTACAATTTCCCTTTTGACAAGAAATGGGTATATGAAATCCAAGACTTTCCAGGTTCACAGGTGTTTCCTCATTTGAGAGTACGGGCCAGCACAAGAGTAGCATTTTTTATGATTTAGTAAGATTCATTATTATTTTAATTATTTAATATTAATTTAACAATTTAATATCAACTTATTTAATAGGAGGATTCCTCGTCCCCTGTGCATCTAGGGAAGTCTACTTAATGATGTCACAAAGAAATAAAAACTTTTAGATCAAGCCAGAGACGATTATATCATGAATGGATTGGTATGAGCTGGTATAACCTTCACAGAAGGCTTGGAAAAAGTAATCGCAGAATCCCAGGATGGGTCAGGCTGGAAGGGCACTCAGTGGCTCATCTGGTGCCACCTCCCTGCTCCAGCAGGGCCTTCCAGAGCACAGGGCACAGGATTGTGCCAATCTCTTCTCTATTGATTTTAAAGCGGGTCACTGAGTGCTTGATCCATCTGCTTTGCGAGATTGTGTTGTTTGGATTTTTGGTTGGGTTTTTTGGAGGGGAGGGGCCTTGGGACACATGGAAATACGTCTGGATCTTTTGCAAACAGCATTTCAAAACTCTGGATATCGTGATTCTCATAATCACGATACGTACGTAAAAAGTACGTAAAAAACACGTACGTATGTAAAAATTTGTAATTTTTCTGGATATCGTGTTCTAGAGCTTTGCTATAAATATTAAGAAAGAACTTGACCAAATCTGCATCAGGTTATGATGCTGCACTTTCCAAGTGCAGACAGACCTTACCATCAGCTCTCAGTGTGCTGAAAACTGCTCTGATCCTTGGCTACAATGATAAGCTGTTGATGCCTTTCGACACTTACAGGTCCCTGACTCCAGCCTGAAGAATCTGATACTTGCATTAAACTTTCTCTAGGATATACATAAAAGGCAAAAAAGTAATACACAGTATACTTGTATTGGTTTGGGTTTATTTTCCAAATATTATGTCACACCTGAATAACTTTTAGGGCACTATTTTTCATACATAGTCCCAGGTAATGGTGACATAACTTAGGCAAAGACAATACAAACTTCTTGAAAAGACTTAGAGTGACCCTCTACAGAGGTGGGTACAACTTTTTGAAGATTATTAAATTCATTGAAATATATATATTTTGCCTGAACAAAGCTATCAATAAGCACAGATAAAATGGAGTCAATAATTTCATTTGGGGGTTTTATGTGACGTGTTTCAGCATTTCTAAATGAAACATCCCCTTTCATTTTAAAGTAGTGTTTTCATTTTTAATTGATTTTTAAAAAGTTAATTAGGTCTACAATGAAATACAGCATTTAATTACATGTCAAATGGGAAATATTTAGTTGATTAAAAATTTTCTTGGTCCAGAACTCTTCCAAGGATCTCATTTCTGAAACTAATTTTCTCCTTGTCATCTAATGTTGCTCTGAATACTCTTGTTCTACTTTTGAAAAACTCTAGGCATTTTGGAGGATGAAATTCCATGGTGAGGAGTGCAAGGTCTGGACAGACCTTTATGATTTTAACGCACACAGGTTTTAATTTCCTTTCCCAGTGCAGGGCACAACAACTGCAAAACACCTTAGGTGTAACCATCCCTCTGAACTTGATATCTGGGGTGTTAGACGTAAATATCCAGGTACATCTCCTCTCACAGCAGGGAATTTTTCCTCTCCCTTTTGCTGCAGTCTTCTCTTCTGCATTCCAAGTTATTCACAGGTCTGTGGATACACGTTCTCTCTGAGCTTTCACATCATGGAATGCCCCTCAGGCTTCCCTTAGACCTTCAGGATTGGTTTAGACATTGGTTTTATGCAGGTGTCTCTCTATCTCTTGGCAGACTGATAGTAGCTCCTCATTTTATTCCAAACAACCAGGAAATTTCCAAAACTTTCAGTCACACCAGGTTTTTCCCCATGCAGTTCCCCTTGTTGGGGTGCACTGTGTGCTGGAAGAGAGATAGGCCCTGAGGGCCAGAGGAAGAGTCTCGTTCTCAGACCTGGAGGTGACCCTGGGATTGCAGCCAGGTCACCGGGGATGGGCTGAGAGAGCATTGTGGGTTTCTGGACGGTGTCAGCCCTATGAGATGTGATAATTGCAGTTTGTGACCTTGTAAGGTATTGTTTACCTTTTATCATAATAGGCAATGTCTGGGAAATACCCCAGGTGATTGGGGGACACTGAGGTGAACATCTTTCCTGTTTATATGATGTGATATCCTGTAGGTACTGGCATTTAAGGGAATTTCTGATGCGCAATAAAGCTTTGCACTTTTTCCACCATGTGTGCAGAGTCCATGCCCGTGCGTGATTACTGTACCCCTGACACAGGTTGTGTGCCCCAACATTCTCCAAAGTCGGTATTAACCCCATTGAAGGCTCACTGGACTGTTTCTAGCAAGTGCATGCTTTTAACATGACTGGAAAGTGCCCATCAGGGAAGTCCCTGGGGGTGCTGGGGACAGTGGCTGGACAGGAGCCCAGGTGTGCCCAGCGGGGCAAAAGGCCAATGGCCCCTGGGCTGTGCCAGCCCTGGTGTGCCCACAGGCCCAGGGCAGTGCCTGTCCCCTGTGCTGGCCCTGCCGAGGCCCCTCGAGGGCTGTGTCCAGTTCTGGGCCCTCATGGCCAGAGAGACCTGGAGGGGCTGGAGCGTGTCCAGGGAAGGGAACGGAGCTGGGGAAGGGGCTGGAGCACCAGGAGGGGCTGAGGGAGCTGGGAAAGGGGCTCAGCCTGGAGAAAAGGAGGCTCAGGGGGGACCTTGTGGCTCTGCACAACTCCCTGACAGGAGGGGGCAGCCGGGGGGGGTCGGGCTCTGCTCCCAGGGAACAGGGACAGGAGGAGAGGGAACGGCCTCAGGCTGGGCCAGGGGGGGCTCAGGTTGGACACCAGGAGGAATTTCCCCATGGAAAGGGTGGTCAGGCCTTGGAAGGGGCTGCCCAGGGAGGGGTTGGAGTCCCCATCCCTGGATGTGGCACTCAGTGCTTTGGGTGGTGCCACCGTGGGCATCAGGCACAGGGTGGAGTCAATGGCCTTCAAGGCTTTTCCAACCTCAGCAATTGTGGGATTCTCTGCAAAATGTGTGGAACATTATATGATCTCAGCTCATCTAGGGGCTGCATCAAGGATGAACCCCAAAACAAATAGCAAATCTTCATTTTACTTGGGATCATTTGCCCTAAAAATTTATTGGAAATAAACATAAAACTTCATCACTCCATTTTACAAAATGGGTCTCCATAGTAAAATAGCAGGAGAAAAATATATTTAAAAAATCATTGCAACAAGACTTTAAAAAATACTTAGTGAAATCAATTGGATAGTTATGCTGCTGTTGCCAATGTTTAATATTTGGGGGTTTATTTTCCTTCTATACTTCACAAGTTCTTCTGGGTAATAATCTCTAACACTGCTGGACACATTACTGCATTTAAAAGGCTCAAAGGAAAATGCTGTTTAGGAAATATCTAGTTATCTAAATATGATTATTAGGCATGAAACAGATCAGCATTACATTGGTGATGACACATTTTGCAGCTCTTTTTAAATACCCATGGAAAAATTTCGTCTTGCCATGGGCTCCCACCAGTTAAAGCTGTTTCTAAGTAATGAACATATAAACATATGTCTGTATGAATCTGTATTTATATCTTCACTTTTCAGGGTGCAGATAGGGCTGTTTGGATTTGCTGTTGGAAATCTCGGGACTATTAGGGATGCAAATGTCAGACTCCTTGAAGGCAGAAGCTGTTTGGTTCTAAGTTAAAGTTTATTTCCATACTTCCAAGTTGAGAGTATAAATGTTGCAGTTATTTTTTAGTCACTCTTATATGTTCATGATGCTAAATTCCAGCAGATTTGGCATTTTTCCCTGGATTTTACTGCATAATGTATCTTTCCAATCTAACATTTGTCAAGAGGAGAAAATACTTTCATGCTAAGTTGGGTAATGTGCAAATCTCAAAATGAAGCCTCTTCATGAACGGAACCCTGCATTCCATATGGACATGAAAACTGACAAATGTGCTTTATGCAAAATTATGGGATGAGTGGGAAAAACATGTAGAAAAATAATGGGATTAAGGCACAGAGTGACTGGAGCTTAGCCACAGTAGACAGTCAGCTTTGGATAGCCCCCCCAAGTCATAGCTTAGAGGAATATCATGGAAATAATCCATTATAACAGACCTCTTAACATT
This sequence comes from Oriolus oriolus, assembly GCA_013400235.1. Taxonomy (NCBI): domain Eukaryota; kingdom Metazoa; phylum Chordata; class Aves; order Passeriformes; family Corvidae; genus Oriolus; species Oriolus oriolus. The sequence continues at coordinate 20,590 of VXBT01008630.1, forward strand.
ATTTCAATCTAACAAGTGGAAAACCTTGAAGCAGGTGTCTCATGTTCTCAGTCAACACCTCTCTGCTCAATTCAATAGCCCTGTGTCCTTTTTTATCACCCAACAATGTGGCTTTTTATTCGTAGAGAATACAAATTATATGTATATTTTTTCCTTAAAAGAACCTCACCAGCACACACAATGCATATGCTGGTAACCTGGACAGAAAGGTTTAGAAATAATTGCAAATATTAACCCCCCTTATTAACTCCAAGATAGAGTTCCAGGTACAAGGGCACAGCAGCAAGGCAAAGCTGGCATTTTTGCAGTCGCAGGTTGGGAGAGGTTTCCTCTGGGCTTTCTTCTTCCCAGTGTTTACTACTCATAAAAATGACACAGTAAAATATTCATGAGTAGCAGGTGTAATGCATTAAATATGATGAGCCTGCGGTGGGAGAGTGCTCCTGTTGAAGGAATTGGAAGTTGTCAGCGCAGAGATGTGCTTGTCTAAGGAGATCTGGATGCAAGGATATGTGGATTGCAGGGACATCTGTTTTGAGAGAATTTCTGGTTAATGACATGGAATAACAGAACCTCCTGAGTGTGGTCGGACCCACAGGGATCATCCAGTTCAACACCCAACCCGGCACAGACACCCCAACATTCCCACCCTGTGCATCGCTGGGAGCGGTGTCCAAACGCTCCTGGAGCTCTGGCAGCCTCGGGGCGTGCCCATTCCCTGGGGAGCCTGGGCAGTGCCCAGCACCCTCTGGGGGAAGAACCTTTTCCCAATATCCAGCAAAACCTCCCCCAACACATGAAAAACTACGCTAAGTTTTAAATGTTTCTTGAAAGTTCACTCTCTGTTCATCTCTGCTTGTGATTCATCAGCAAACTCCCAACTGCACCAGCTGGCTGGACTAGTGGAGGAGGAAACCAGAATATGGAAATATTCACATTTGAGCTGAAGGCTGGATGAGAAGGAACTCAGTTTATAGATAGGACGGATCTATCCTGTCGTTGGACAGGATCAAGGTCTACTCCAGGGGCTGAGGAACCTGTGGGTGTGAGCAGGGATATGAATTAAGGCAGTGAGGGAGCACCAGGAGCAAAGCACAGTCCTGTCAGCCCCAGCCAGCTGTGCTTCTGTGTGTGCTGGGAAGGGCAGCTGGACTTCCATGATCCCTATGGGCCTCTTCCAGCTCGGGACATCCTATAAAGAGAAGGTGTTTGCCCGTGGCATGGAGCACTATCCTCTGGGCACAGGGCTGCTCATGGTGACAGTCCCCACACCCAAGCACTGGTCATGGTGCTGAGTAATCTGGGAAGTGTCATCCAGCAAACCCCTTTTTTCCAAAGGTTCCATTCCTTGTAGTTTGTGAGGAGTTTTAGAAATGCAGCCACAGAAAACAAGCTGCTCAGTAACCAAGCCTTGGCAGTGCAAGACAATGGATGTTTTGCAGCTGACTCTAAGTGTTACATTTAATGTTTATACACTCTTTTTCCTTTAGCTCTTCCTCTCCTCAGCCTTCCAGACTCCTAATAATTGAAGCTTGGAGAAATCCGAAAAACAGCCCCAAGCTCCATTTAACACTTCTGTACTTTTTTCCTTATATCACAATAACATAGGGTTCATTAAACACCCCATGAATATCATTATCGAGTTGCATCAGACACCTTGCCCTTGCCAAGGGCTATTCTTTTTATTAATGTGCCAGTCCTTTTAGTTTGGGGTGGTTTTTTTTCAAAATATGCTTTTATTTTTATTAAGCTTGCTTATAATGGCATATGTCTCAAGAATGTATTTGGACTCCTTCAATATTTACTCCTGTCAATTTCTATTTGAATACACAGACAACTTCAGTCTTCTAAGCCACTGGCAACACCAACTGGGTGCTGTGGAGAACTCACTGAGAAAAATTATTGAAAAAGGTAGAAACAAGACAGAAAAAAAGATACTTAGATCTGAAACTTCTTGCATCTGGCTCCATGTTCCCTGCTGGTGTTTGTGACACTGTTTGAAATTTAGTATGAATGTAAGAGAGGGCAGAAAGCAGCTCTGAGATTCTGGAAAACAGTGCTCGGTAAGAGCGGCACTGCAGCAGTTTGGTGTAAAACTGATTGCACAGAATACCACAAGTAATGAAGGAGTTTAGAATTACGGAATCTTAATGCTTTGGGTTGGAAGGGAGCTTCAAAGTTCATCTAATCCAGCCCTCCTATCATGGGCAGGGACACCTATCACAGGATCAGGATGCTCCAAGCCTGTGGAGAGCTATTCCTGCCCTCTGATCATTTTTGTGGGCCTGCTCTGGACATGCTTTAGTATCTCCAGGTCCTTCCTGTCCTGGGCCCCAGGGCTGGGGCACTTCCGCAGGTGGGATCTCACCTGAGCAGGGCAGAGGGGCAGAATCCCCCCTTTCCTGCTGCCCACACTGAGGGCTCAGCCCAGGGCATGGGGGATTTCTGAGCACATTGCTGGGGCATGGCCACTTTTTCTCCCCCAGCACCCCCAAGCCCTTCTCAGCACAGCGGCTCCCAATCCCTTCATCCCCCAGTCTTCACTGCCATTGTCCGGATGCAGGACCTTGCTCCAGACCTTTGGTCCTTCATTAGATTTGCATGGACCCGCTTCCCAGGGTCCTGTCAGGGTCCCTCTGGATGTTATCCCTTCCATCTACAGTACAGACTGCACCTCTCAGCTTGGCATCCTCTGCATTTGCTCAGACTGTCAGGAATAATCACTGTTTTGCAGTACTCTGAAAGTAGAGAAAACAAGAAAAAATGTACCAATAATGGTTTAGCTCAGCCAAAATTTATGACTGTATCTCAAGAAATAAATGTTGAATATTTTTTCATGTAGATTCAGAACACAGATGTGTGATAATTGTCTGCTTACTTTAGTTTTAATGCAACCTGGATCATTTTCAGCCAATTCCAGGTGCTGTGTTCTAGCCTGACCAATCCACTGCACAGAGACCTTCATACAGAGAATGAAAAAGAGCTATTCTGGAGGTTTAATTCTTGGCATACCTCAAAAATGTTCTGTCTCCACTACAGTGCATTTGTTCTGTGTTTCCCACTGCTCAGCTGTTGGCCAGAGCTCCCAACACCGACCATGATGTTCCCTATTTAAAATACCTGCATGCAGATTTAGGGCATTTCTGATGGATTTAGAAACACATCCTTGATGTTTTGAAAAATCACAGAACCCCAGAATGGTTTGGGTTGGAAGGGACCCTAAAGCCCAGCTAGTGCCACCCGCTGCCATGGGCAGGGACACCTTCCACTAGGCTGCTCCAAACCCCCTCCAACCTGGCCTGGAAAAATTCCAGGGAAACCCAAACCACCCTGTGATTCCATGACCCCATAATTTGATACATCGTCCCTTCCAGATGATGCTGAAACTTATCAGCTTTTTCCACTTCTGCACACCATAGAAGGCTTGAGAACAAACCACAATGAATTAATTTAAAAATACACTCACAAAAAGCCTACTTATTACAGTTTTGAACTTTGCCACTGATTACAGAATCATTTTGTGGTTAATTAAGGATAAATTGTAAACATTCTGGCAGCAACAGAAAATTGTACAAGGAGAGTCAGCCACCCTGTCCCAATTTAGAAGGAAGAATAAAAGAACAAGGGAGCCTCTGGCATCTTCAGCAGATAATGGCAGACTTGATTAGCTCCAATTTCTTATTGAAAAGAACTCAGCTGGTACAATTAAGTACATTTCATATGTCTTAGGCAGATGTTCATGAAAGTTTTTCAGATTTTTAAAACAGACCCATAAAAGCACAAAAAATTATTCCAAACCGCAAAGCTCTTTTTTTTCCTGTCCCTGGTTCGTGCACACACCTAAATCAGATGCTCAGACCTCAGCTTTGAGAGGAAAGCCAAGGAGATTGTACAACACATTTTCCTTCGCCCTGTGCCTTTAGAGTTTGTGCTGGGCTACAGACACACAAAGTAATAGTCGATTAAATGAAAAAAAAAATCAGAATACCTATTTATTTAATTTTATCTTCATTTATTTAAATAGTTCTATGTAAAATTGTTTTATTTTATTTTATTTTATTTATGCATGCAGTCTTATTAGGATGAACTTTGGGTTCTCTCAGTTGCTGTTCCATGCATATGTCCCTGTGAGGCTGGGATTTTGTTCCAGCTTCCTGCTTTAGTGGGCCAGGCTGCCTGTGTCAAGCAGCACAGCTCAAAGCCTGTTTTTGATGTCTCACTGGGGCTCTGTCATTTGTTAATGTTTAAAGGTTTCTGTAATTTTGAAACCCTGCAGAAAAAAATCATGAACCTGGTCTAGAATTAATTCTAAGCCTAGGCTTAAGGTTATCTAAGAAAAGCTCGGTGTAAATGCTACTTTGTTTTCATCTCTAGCACTCTCTTCATGAGCAATATTGTCCCATTCAATTTTTTTTTTTTCCCATTTATCCTTCTTTCCTAAACTTCACCCAGGAATTAATGGCAGTCTGGTGGACAGAGCTATAGCAGCAGCTTTTATAGTTTCTATGGTGGATATTAACGATTTTGTGACCATTTTACTTGGTAGAATAATTTGAGGACATTCTTATATTTACCTTTTGGTTTTTTCTTTATAAAAAACCAATATTTATTAAGAAAGTATTAGGCAAGACCCTTATGTATATGGATGTATATATATATACATACACACACATATATACATACACACATATATACATGTAAAATATAAGTTTCTATTTTACACTTATATGCACATTCATAGATGTAAAGCGTAAGTATAAATTTTAAAGGTGGTTTGCTACTCAGTGATATGCTAAAGGCTTGCTCGTTCTGATTTGGGAGGGGAAATCAGACAAGTCAAGCAAAAGGTGTACAGAAAAAAATATGAATTTTAAACATAAGATCACAACCGTGAGTGCCCCACTCCTCAAAGCAATGTGTAATGGCTGAGCAGTCTTCCACAATGCAGGAATTTAGGTTACAGGGAAAATTGTTTATTTATTTATAAATATAATACATAAATAAATAAATAAGATATATCTATTCACAGGAAATTTTGAAATTTAAAAATAACTAAAAAGAGCAAAGGCTCTTCAGAGCCAGACAAACTCTGGGTGTGGATGTATCTCCTTCACGTTGAACCACAGTTCAGCAAAGGAACAAGAACTTATTTATATTGTGCCATGCAGTAAAATTCCAGGTGATTTAACAGTGGAAGCCCAAACCTCAACGGAATCACTACAAAAAACTTTCCACTGCTGGGTTTTTAGGAGCCTCCCTGGCTGACACAAGAGGACCTGGATGGCTGTTGGACAGAACAAGTGGAATATGCTCACTGGTTTTTGCTGTTAAAGCAGAGAAACAGGGCTTTGCTTCCTGACAGCTCCTGCTCCCTCTTCCATCCGAGGACTTTGATCAGCTCCATGAACAAAGAACACCACTGGACAGTTGGAGATTTTTTAGTGAATTGACTTCTCTGATATTGACTCTGCTTTTTTTAAGTTTCAACATGAGAGGACAGAGAATTAGTTGCTGCAGGGATTCTTTTATTTTTTGTTTTTGTTCTGCCTATGTGAACATGAAAGAGCCTTGTTTGTGTGCACATTTGAAATTCCTATGTACTCCTTCATTCTTTGTTTTAAAAAAAACCAAAATAAAATATCTGAGGAGCTCTTGCCCTTCTTTCTTTTCAGCTGAGGATGCAAAATTTCCAGTGCCCATCTCAAAGGGTTGTGAAAGGTGAAGTGGGGGTTAAAATGTATTGAGAAATTGAAATTATTTTTAGTAAATAATCCTGTACCATAATAAGGGATGATCTGTATATTAGGAAAATTCCAATTATTTAATTGGTAGTAGCTCTCCAAGCATTTTCTCTTTAGCCTTCTAAACACCCCTAGTACCTGTGTGAGTTTGTAAGTAAAGATTGCCCTGATAAGCAATGTGATGCCAATTTAGACCATGGCCACAGAAACACATAATTACCCTCATTACCTTCTTTTAGTACCTTGTGTTTTATCATATACCATACACTTTATTACCCAGCCTTCGAGGGTTAAGAGTCAGCTACACACATCAGTGATACGGAGGAACTTGAAAGAGAATAAATCAAAATAACCGCACCTCACATGACATATTTTTCTATGAGCATTTGTTTTCAAAAATATTATTGCTGTATTCTTATTGACAACCAAGCCCTTTCCACCTTAAAGCATCTTTCTCTGCATTTATGTCAGTTTTAAATTCCATTTCATATTGTTAAAGATTAGTCAATGGTGGATTCTTGCAGTCAGTTAAAGCCAAGTGCTCTGCTTTGTTTACCTTTGCAAAAGTCATCAGCTGTGTTTTGCTGTGGGTTTAACTATGCAATAAAATATATATATTTAAAAGGATTTTTACAATAGCAATATCATTGTGTGTTGGGTCTACGTTATGTATATAAACTTGTTTATAACTTGAGCCCTTCAAAATACAGAACAATGTGTGTCAAAGCAAACTGAATGAAGAAGAGTGTTTGGGTAATCCACAGAATTTATTTATCCACCTTCAGCAAAGGAGACAGCATTTACTCAGATTAAATATGCATTTCCTATTCATAAACTGCTTTTCCCTTTTGTTTTTCTTCAATTCAAGCCCTCCAGTTGCAGTTTTCAGGACTAGAGGAGGTACCTACAATGGGATTAGACCCCTGCAACCCCAACTGAACAAAGACAGTCACCTGGGGTACCTTGCCTATCACAAGCAACATGGCAGATACAGGTTTTGGGATCAAATCAAATTGAACGGAGCAGAATAATCCCAAATGGGAGGGACAACCAAAGATCATCTGTCCAACTGCCTGAGCACTTCAGGGTTGATCAAAAATATATTATTAAGGGCACTGTGTAAATGCCTCAGTCACTGCCAGGCTTGGGGAATCCCCCACCTCCCGAGGAGATCTGTTCATTGTTTGACCACCCTCTTGGTACTTCCTAATTCCCAGTCTGAACCTCCTCTGACACAGTTTTATCATTCCCACGGCTCCTGGAACTGGTTTCCCAGGGAGAACCGAGCGGCATGTCCCTCGCCATGTCCCCTGAGGAAGCAACAGAGATCCATGAGGTGACCCCTTAGCCTCGGTTTCTCCAAAGTAGACAAAACAAGGGTCCTCAACCACTTCTCACAGGTTGTGCCTTCCAGCCCTGCCTCCCAGGTTCTTCAGCCAGATGTATCCCAGATCTCCACAATCCTTTGGCATCTGCCCTTCAACCGGTTCCTCACTCCGGGCATTACGAACCTGCTCATCCCACAGCAACTTAGCCAGAGGGATGCTGTGAAGGACGGTATCAAAACCCTTACTAAGAACCAGGAAAACTCCATCCAGTGCCTTTCCTTCAGCCACGGAGCTGTGACCTTATCACAGGAGGAGACCGGATCAGTTAGGCAGGACCTGCCTTTTGGAAGCCCATGGTGATTGTACAATGGCCTTTCAATAGCAGCCGGTGTCATTTCTCCATGTTTTATCCAGGTGCTGAGTTTGGACTCCCAGGTCTGTAGCCCCGTGGGGTCTTCCCTCATGTCCTTCTTGTAAGTTGGAGAATTGGGCTTGTCCAGCTGAGTCTCCTGGAGAAGAGAAGCTTTGGGGTGACCTCACTGTGGCCTTCCAGTGCCTAAAGGAGCGAACAAAAAAGAGGGAGAGAGACAATTTACAAGGGCCTGGAGTGACAAGACAAGGGGGAATGGCTTCCCACTGCCAGAGGGCAGGGATAGATGGGATATTACACAAGGAATTGTTCCCTGGGAGGGTGGGGAGGCCCTGGCACAGGGTGCCCAGAGAAGCTGTGGCTGCCCCTGGATCCCTGGAAGTGTCCAAGGCCAGGCTGGCCGGGGCTTGGAGCACCCTGGGCGAGTGGAAGGTGTCCAGTTCCACTCTTCCCTAGCCCTGATATCCCTGCCTTCCTCCTGGCACAAAACGGATACTGGGCCTACCTCAGTAATGAACGTCAGGATTTCTGAAGTTCTGTTTGCCAGCTCAGGTTACTCCTCTACAAAGATCTAAAAGTGCATTTCATAACCCCATGAAATGACTTTTTCCTGATATTTTCAGAACATAGCACCTTCATCTATCCTTAAAAGCTGCCCCCTTATCTCAGTCAGAAAATTCAGCTTCACGTTGTATCACTGGAATAATGCATTTTTCAAATACAAAAAAGGAATAAATCAGCTTCCTCACATTTAGCCAAAGCAAAGTAAAAGCATTCCTTGGACTCCTATCTGCACTGTTTGTTTCTTTCTCTTTCCTTTCTCTATTATATTTATACACCACAGTCTTTGTGTTCTTTTTTAACCATAATTACCTTTTTTTCAAGTATTATTTGTTCTTATATCACCAGTCCATACCACGTACTTTTTTCTTAGCACAGGCCCCAGATTTCAGTGGAATCTGGAAGCAGGTTCCCAGTTTCTCATGGCACTCTGGAGGATTTCTGGACAGGACAAGCTGATCTTTTGACATTTGTATTTTTTGCCACTCTAAATATTATATTGCCACTGCCTTCCCGAACAGCTCATAGCTGTTTATGACTGCTTGCTCGCTTATCTTCCAATCCAAAACCCATTCCTTTTATCGGCAGAAGTATCCTCCTTATGCCCAAATTAATGGTTTCAAAAAGCCCTGAATGATCCAGTCGTATCCATCCCTTTGATCTTTGAACTTGGTCTATTTATTCTCAGATTTTCTGTGCTATACCAAGTGTTCCTTCTCTTTTTGTTTGTTCTTTGCATTGGTTTATATGTTACCGAATCTGTACAATTACAAAAGATTTTATTGCATATTACAGCTAGTTTTCAGGATGGGGGAGGGGCGAAACAAAGTAATAGAGGATTTAAAAAAAAACCAACAAAACATAATGTGCAGTTTTAAAATAAAAAACCTCCAAAATACTGTCTGAAGTCATAAGACCTCTTGAAAACACACAGAGACAAATCTATCTCACATTTACCGACAACTCAGCTAAAACTCCATTTTCATTTATCTAGAGCTCTGTATGTAGTAGAGAGGACTCAGAGTTTATTTGCCAAGTGAATTCAGTGGGTGAAGGAAGAACATATGAGCAGCTTTGTTAAATGAGAACAAATATCTGCGTAATGCACTGCTGTGTTTTGGACAGGAGCACAGAGAAAGGGAAGGTACCTGCCTGCCCTTTGGGCTCTCCAGGCTGTGAGGCATCACCTGACTGAAAAGGAAGGGCACACTTACCAGATCTGAGCTTTTCAAAACTCTCCAGAGCATTATATTCCACGGGATGTTTCAACAGATACTTCTCCAGTTCCATTATGCAGCCTGAGAAAAAATTATTTTCCCCTTACTGTGTTTAAAGGTGCTGCAATGATATTGCTAAATTACTGCTCTCAGATTTTGTATTTTGACCTTTTTTTGCCTCCTACCACTGAATGTTTCACCCCTTGGCACTTCTTCTCTAGACAAGGAGCCTTCCATTACTCTGTGAAAGAATTAATTCGATCTCCATCACCCTCACAGCCCACGTCCATATCTCCTCTACTTATTTTACCTTCTTTTCTGAGGTTGCAAAGCAAAGCTACATGTAACAGGCAAGAATTCTGATACTTGCTCAGTTTTTCACACACTGCTTGTTTTTGAGTGCTACAAACTGACTTAACTCATTGAACTATATAACAACAAAAACTTCTGGCAATGGAAATCTCTGTTGTTATCTTAAACTATCGAGGAGGTTCTGATTTATGGCAACGGCACCAGCGCTGGGCATCCTACGGCACAGATTTATTTACGAGTGCAGATGGAAGGATGTGTTTGTGCAGTTAAGGGCTCATTACATACAAAGCAGCTGTTAGGAGTGCCTGGGGTGAAAATGCTGATCGGGGTGCTAATAAATTATTCCAACTGAACTCTGAGCAGAGAGGTCTTTTCTCTGGTGCGGATGACATTGAGCATCTGTGTATCCTCCAGTAACTGTTCCCGGCCCTCACTGGCCCGTGGGCAATGTTACACAAGAAAAACCCTGTGGGCAACATCCAGTTTTGCTCTCCTTGTTACCTTCACTTTTAATTTTTCATTTTCTGTGGCTCCCAGCAATTCTGTCATCTCTTGCAAGCAACATGTTCCTAGAGAGCTGAACAGGAAGGAAGAGCACACAGAGACAGACAGGGATTTTCTCACTCCAATTCCACATGCCATTTGCATGGCTGTGCCTGGAAGGGATCAGATCACTTCTTCACTGACAAACCTGAAGTGGAGATCAGAACTGCTCCATCCGAGGACAAGCTGGCACTAAATGCTGATGCTTGTCAACACCACACAGCGTTGTGTGTTTGTCACATACTCATTAATCCATTCTACCTGGTGTGTCTGTACCTACTGACAGGGGAAAGCTGCTGCTCCTCTTCAGCGATAAAACTCAGGAAAAGCTGAGGAGAAAGCTCTTTTGCACATGAGATACTCAAATACCATCTTTATGTTATGACTTGCGGTTTATTTTCGTAGATCAGTGTCTTGCTTTGAAAGACAGGTGTCTGCCAAGGAAGGCAGGAACCTCCCTTGGAATGGAAAAAGTATGACTCCCTTCCCTCCGAATTATTATCACTTTGAAATTAGGGGGCTTTCAGGCTAAGGTATGGGAAAAGGAATCTTTGTTAGTGTGTGCATGTATAGCAAGGCAAACAAACAGAAAAGCCGCAGACCCGGTGCCGGCCTCTCCCGGCCGCAGGCGCTTTCCCCTCAGTGCAGTTCCGGGCACGGCCGGCAGGGGGCGCCGTTGGCTCCCGCCGGGATTCCCCCGCGCCGGCAGGGGGCGCTGTGGCGCGAGCTCAGCCCTCACGCGGTGATGGCGGGCGGGCCAGAGGGAGACGTGGAGCAGGGGCTTCCTTTACAAACTCATGGCGGGCAGCCAGTCCCGGTGCCCCTCCGGATAGCGAAACGAGCTGTAGCAGGAGGCTCAGAGCAGCAAGCTGGAACGGCAGGAACGAGCAGATCCCGGAGTGTCAAAATGAAATGTATCAGAAACTCCTCAGCTGTAGCAGGAGCTGCAGGGTGTCCGGGTGTCAGGTTAAAATGCAGCAAGAATCCCCGAAGCAGCAGCAGACAACAGCGGGGCTGCGCGGGGAATCGCTCCCCTGGATTTCTCACCTGGGGTGTGTTCCCGGGTGCTGGCGTGGCATGCACCAGCTCTGGGTTTCCCAACAGCACAGAAGGAGAAAAGCAAGCCAGCAAGCCCAGTCACAGTGCCGAAGGGAAAGAAACAAAAAGAAGCAGGCAAAACCCTCAAAGCAGCAGTATCCCTGTTCAGAGACACCAGTTGTGTGGCCAGCTGAATCACCCACCTGGAAGGAAGGAGCTGCCCCTCGCCCCATCCCCAACTCTTGCCAAGACCCCGGTCTGGCTTTCATTGCGAAACTCCTGGGGCTGGGGGGATTGCGTGGGGGAAAACAGCAACCACCTTGGACACAAAACAAACCCCAAAAATGGTATGGGATAAAAAACCATCCCCAAGACAACCAGCTACTCCAAAGAGATGCTCCCCCTTCCTGGTGTACCTTGGAGCTCACATCTTCCCAGCATGAAATGTGAAGGGGAAAGTGTTTGATCCTGTCTTAATTTCTCTCAGATGTGTTGCTGACTTAAGAGTTTTTCTTCTGTGACTCTTCAAGACCTAATAAATCTTTGAGTTTTGTCCTCTTAGTAGTTCCCTCTTTTTTTTCATTCTCTTCTCTTCCCTTTTATTTCTCTGTTTCTCTGGTTTGGCTCATGTCTTCCCCAGCTAAGAAAATAAATTCACTCCTCCTTAATCTTTCTACTTTAAGAAGCATTCACCAGATGCCTTTTCCTTATAGTGAGAATATATAGATGGAAGATATATTTTTTAATTCACCACACAGAAAAAAAATAAGCAGGAGAGGCCAAAATGTATTTTTTTCTGATCAAATCCACCATCTGACCCTCAGATCCTGGGAATCTCAATTAACAAGCTTTATCTTGACAGTTTAAAGTCACTAAAAAGCGAGAGCAGTGTTGGGATGTTTTTGAGACGTTGCCAACATGCATATTCACACTTCAGCTCTCTTTTTCTGCTCCTATTACTATTGGGTTCTTGTTTTCTTTAAGTAAAATAAATAATCCAGCCTGAAAATCAATGTTTTCTGTTTGTGTACGCAATAGACAAACTACAAAAGCAGATATTGAAAAACCCCTCTCCAAATCAAATGCAACAAAAACTATAAATAGGAGTATTTAATCACATATGCGTTCAACCTGGAAGGCACTTTTGACTCAAAATTGCTCTGACGCCAATTTTTTTAAGGCTCTGACTGTAGGATTTGCTTCTTCCTGCTGAAAGAAACCTGGAGCATGCGGTAGAAAGGTCTGAATTAGCAACGATGCCATTTTCAGTTAATAAGACATTCTCTCAGTTTCCAATAATTGGAAGCTCTCAGATTCCTTCAGTCCTGCCACTCTCAGTGACAGAGATACTTAATCAGCCACTCAGAAAAAGCTCCCATTTTTTGTCTAATAAGACATAAAGAAACTCTTTCAGTTAGTAAGTTAGGACTTCTGTGCTACATCTTTTATTTTTCATTCCATTTGTTCCACCTGAAATGTGGAATTGGCTGAGGTGGCTGGCCTTGCCTGCAGAGACAGAGTTGCAGTCTTAAATTGCATGTACTCTTTGCTTTGGTTGGTTGGGTTGAGGTTTTTATGTGTGAGAGTCACTCTGCATGTTTCATTTATTATTTCATCACCTTTTCCCTGTTTGAAATTGCCAGTATTATGCTGAGAACACAGAGAAACTGAGATGCCAAAATACAGGTTTCTAAAAACATCAACTGAAATGTTTCCACAGGGTCTTGTAACCATTAACAGAAATTAGCTGTGGTTTTTACGAAGTTATCAGCTTTCATGATACTCACCAGGGGAGGCTCAGGTTGGACACCAGGAGGAATTTCTTCCTGGAAAGGGTGGTCAGGCCTCGGAAGGGGCCGCCCAGGGAGGTACATCCAGGTACATCCCTGGAGGTGTCCATGGAATGACTGGACGTGGCACTCAGAGCTCTGGGCTGGTGACAGGGTGGGGGTCGGGCACAAGTTGGACTTGATAGCCTTGGAGGCCTTTTCCACTCTCAGTGATTCTGTGATTCTACTTGGCTGCTCACTTGATATTTTTCATAAACCATAAAGATGAATTATAAAATTTAAGAACGAAATGGAGAAGATGTGGATTGGGACAAGGTGATGTCAGCTGTGCTGTCCAGGGAGAGGAAAGAATTACCTGGACTTCCCTGGAATTCTTTGATTGCAATAGGCAGCCGGTGCTAAGGAGGGATTATACACGAGACAAGAGCATGTTTGCACCATAAAATCATATTAATACTCACAAAAAGGAGTAGCTAATAAAGAAAAAGTCGTGGAAGCAAAGAGAAGAAAACACAGTCACAACATTTCCTTTCAGTCTAAGTCAGATCCAATGTTTTCTTGCATCTGTCCATGACTGTGAGACCTAATGGTGCTGGGGTAGAGCCCAGATGGGGCTGAGAGCTGCTCAAAGGACTTGTGATCCACAAGCTCTAATTACACTGATATTTTGGTCAAAGAATAGTGTGCTGCTTTCAAGGACCCTTTCCAGTTGTACTGGGAAAAGGTCAAAGCCTTCCTTTTAAAGAACACTCTGGGTTCTGTGTTGTTTGGGTCCCTTTCATTAGATTGTGTATGGATCTAATAACTTGTCATATCTTGTTTTCAGGATCTGATAAAGACTAGCAAAAATGGCTGTATCCAACGAAATGTTTAATGATCCCTCCAATGTCCTTCCGAGCGGATGTCCATGTTTTATTGGGTTCTTCCATTAGCTACCACCAGTGTTTGCAATAATATTACTGAGATTAAGATCTCAGCCTGCAGCTTGGAGGTAAATTGTTTATAATCCAAGTAAAACGTCTGGCCTTTTTGGGACAAAAAGGGAAAAATATCATTACCAAGACTGACGAACAGGTTGTTTGTGAGCAAGGTTGAAGTGCACACCCAGAGCCGTGTGGATTTGCAGATCCTTGCAGGAGAACACAAGGAATTTGCAGTCTGTGGGAGCTGGAGCTCTGATTTCCATCCCTATTCTTGCACACAGGCTGCAGTGATGCTGTGCCCCATGCAGAGCTCTGCTGCTGCCACTGCCTTTGCAGAAAATCTTGGGGAATGGCAATCTGTTATTCCCAGGAATTTTTAGCAATTGTATTGTAAATAGCAGTGCATAATTTTTTTTGTCATAAAACTTTCAAAAATGAATTTAATTTCAGGTCATGCAATAAACACCAAGTGTGCTCTATACTGATTTCAAAGCTACAAGATTATCTATCAATTTTTCAGCAGACTGAAATGAGTTTCAAAGTTTATGGGCTCACTTCCCTCCAACTTTACTAGGGACAAATATGTGATTTGGAGTGAAAATTACAATGGGATGTTTTTTCATCATCTCAGTCTTCAAATGAAAAGCAAATGTGGTTATTGCAGGTAATGTTACTGACTCAGGGAATAGTCACAGTGGGAACTGAAGCAAAAATGGAGTCATAGCACCCCCCCATAAACCTTCCTGGCTAATTTGCTCATTGCTCCGGTCACAGCACAGCTGTGTGGGAATTCTTGGCACCCAGGAGCACTCCATTTTCATTCTATCTCAACATTCAAGAGCAGAAATCTTTTTAAGGCAGTCCTGCAGTACTCATTTAGAGTTAATAACCAATCCTCCTGGGGCCTGGCGTTGTGGGGAGAGGGAGAACGCAGTGTTTTAGTGGTGCAGCTGTAGTGCTATAAAGAGCACATAAAAAGAATAAATCTATAGCATCACTTTTCCTTCTGCTGGAAATAAATAGCAAAACATGCTACTTCTTTGGGTTGAGTAGAGAACAGCATTAAAGAGTAGCACACTATTTTTATATGCTGCTGGAGAGGGTGATGGGTCTGAAAAGTCAGGATTCAGGAGCAGTGCTGAGTGCTGAAGGCAACAGGAGAAATGGAAATCTTCACCCTTTTTTTTTTTAAATTCTATTCTAACTAAAGCTTGAAAGTGGCTTGTGAGTTCTTAATTTTAAAAAAATTATATTTATCTTTTTTAGACCCCTACAACAAAAGAGAGCTAGACTAAGAAACTTGTACCTCAGGTAAGAAGAGAAAACTGGCCTTGATTTTTGCTGTAAACTTTGGAGCTGACCTATTTTAATCATAAAATAAGGTCTACACATTTAGTTATGACTAATATTTTTTCCTTGTCTAAACACTAGAATTTTTTAGAGAATTATGCAAAATATGTATTTTTTTAGAACAAAGGGCATAAAAAATTTTCTTCCTGCATTTCCTTTTCCGTTAAAGGTTGTATACAGAACTATACTGTATGTTTGCATACACAAGACATGTTTGTTTACACAAGACGTGTAAACCTGGACCTGTTTGCAAACAGGTCTGACTTCCAATGTGTTTATAGAACTTCAGGTCATGTCTCCACGTTTATTCTTCCTTTTTGAAAGTCTAAAGGTCCCATTTCCTTGATTTTCTTGCAGTTTTCTCTTATACTTAATTATTGCTTTCTTTGGAAAGCAGAAAAAGGACCACTCAGATTAGCAGCCATACTTTTTTCATCAGTGCAAGAATAGCTTGGCAGTATCCTATATTTTCTAATAAGGAGAGAAAAGTGGTTACATAGCAACAAAATTTAAATTCTTATAATTTGGGTTTTCTTTTTTTTTCCAATCTGCCTTGATACAGAACTACATTGACAATGCTGATTTAGAGGGTTGATGTGTCTATAAGTATAGCTTCTACGGTTTTCAGGACTCAAGGTTTTGGCTCTATATTGAGTAAAGGTTGACAGGTCCGTTACAGCTCTGGACACCGGAGAATTAAAAATAAGATTGGATAAATGTTCTGTCCTGTGTGTTTCATGGAATCACAGAATATCCTGAGTGGGAAGGGACCCACAGGGATCATCCAGTCCAACCCCTGGCCCTGCACTGACGCCCCAACTATCCCACCCTGGGCATCCCTGGGAGTGCTGTCCAAAGCTCCTGGAGCTCTGGCAGCCTCGGGGCCGTGCCCATTCCCTGGGCAGTGCCCAGCACCCTCTGGGGGAAGAACCTTTCCCTGATCTTCAGCCTGACCCTCCCCTGGCACAGCTCCAGCCATTCCCACTGACATGGTGTTAATTAAATCAAGATCCATTGCTGAATGAAGGATCTTTTGTAAGAGTTGTCATTATTTGCTAATTATTTAATGTTCAGTAACACTCAAACTTTCCAATCTCTGAGAGCATTTTAAAATAGAATTCACATTAAGTGCTTTCCAAGTTTCCTTAAAATATAAGCCATTCTCAGGAGATTCAACCTCCTTACTTACTGAAGAGCTTCAGTCTTTTTTCCTTAACCTCTTTGTGATATGCCATAACCCAATTAAAGTCTATTGCCTTCGTTTTAGAGATAATAGGTTTCACTTAAAAGAGATCTTGCCCTTTGCCAAAGGGCTAAAAAGAGAAAAAGGGCTCTGAAGTACATAGGCATTGAAGTCTTAGATGGAAAAATTCTATATGTTATTCCCTAAATTAAATCTTTGCCTATGAATCTGGCAGATCTATTTTAAATATCTAAAAATGATAGAGCTTTATGTTTGTTAACCACATGCAGTCTCAGGCCATCCATTTCAATCAAGCCTTGAGTGATGAGGACTAACAAACCATTAAACTTGAAAGAAACTCATTGAATGGATTTACAGAGGTTTCAGAGAAAACCCAGAGATTTTGATGGTTTCAATTTTGACAGGTTATCAATGAAGTCCTCCAAGGAACTACCCTGAAATATCTGCTGTTCAGTCTTCATTCACTGGGAAGAAATCCTTCCCTGTGAGGGTGGGGAGGCCCTGGCACAGGGTGCCCAGAGAAGCTGTGGCTGCCCCTGGATCCCTGGAAGTGTCCAAGGCCAGGTTGGACGGGGCTCGGAGCACCCTGGGATAGTGGAAGGTGTCCCTACCTATGGCACAGGATGAGTTTTAAGGTTCTTTCCACCCCAAACAGTTCCATTCTTCCATGATAGCTCTAGAATAAAAGTTACTATGGTTTTGAAAAGAAAGGACCAAATTAAGCCGATTTGTTCTGCATACACAGGAACTTTCCAAAAGCCAAGAGTGGCTCAGTGCTTGAGAGTTCATGGTCAGGTGTCCTTGTTCAAGATTGCAGGCTGCACCCACATAATCCTGTTTTCTGACTTAAGCTCTGCCAGTATATTCTAAGCTTTTGAAATCAGAAAGATGAGGTTTAATCAGCTACACAGAATTAATTTAAAAGAATAATTTACATCAATCTAAACCACTGGAGCCACTTCTGTGGCATTTCAGTTGCTTCTTTGTACGGTGCCTGTGTTCAGGAATCTGCACTGGCAACCTTCCTTACCAGCTTACACCTTCCACACCAACTGCTCCAGGGAAACCGAGCAGAAAGGTTGGTGCCAGCCAGGGCCCAGCACCGTCAGAACACTGCAATGACACCAAATCAGCCAAACAATTGAAGCAGAGAGTAATAAAGGCAGCTCCACTGGTGCTTGGCTTCACCACAGCTGGTCACAGCTTATCACCGCGGCCGGGGGTCCTTCGGATCTCGCCCGGATCGGCCCAGTGACTGGTCTGCAGACGCAGTCAGGACAGCCGGTCGGACTGCGGCAGCAGCCCGAGGTGTCGCTGTCGAGAGAGTCAGAGAAGCGCACTCTCTCCTCCACAGCCT
>VXBT01008643.1:0-17529 GCA_013400235.1 Oriolus oriolus
TAGAATAGAATAGAATAGAAATCGACATGTATAGTTTATATATATGTAATATATACACATATATATAATACATATGTATGTATATGTATAGTATCGACATATTTATATACGTATTTTATTTATTTATAGGTAGATAGATAGATAGATAGATAGATAGATAGATAGATAGATATAGTGTGTGTGAATTACCTATATTCCATGGCATTTAGGCACTATATCAGTAATACAGCTAATCACAGGTATTGAGCAATAACAGCTTTCAAGCATTATAGGTAGATCAAAATTACAAAGACAGATAACATTTAGATTCAATGGTAGAATCATATTTTTCTGTACATGTATGCATTATTCCTTTCAGTATAAATATAATTTCATTTTTTCTGCAAAACAAAACAACAACAAAATAAAACAAAACAAAAAAACCAGTAAAAAGATAGTTAAGACTTGACCTTACTCAGTTTAAATGGTGATAAAACAGACTAATGCACTTTTCCAGAGGAATAAAGGAAATATCAGGAAATTTCAGGACAATATTGTGTTATATTAGGTAAATTTAAGTTAATTGAGTAATTTTATCTATGGATTTTTTAGTATGCCACAAATTCAAAGCTTTGAATTTAATAGTAACTTGGAAAGTTGAACAACTGGTGTGGCTTTTCTCTGAACCAGTAATCACCTTGATACATAGAAGGATTCTTTTGCAAACAGATGGAACATAACTGAAACTTGATTTGTGTTTTTATTTCTTTTGTTTTCTTTTCTTTTTCATATCTTGTGATATTCAACACAGTGAAAAAATAGGAACAGTGAGTAATGAAAATATGATCTTGAAAAGTCTGTCTATAGGGCAAAAACCTGTATTTTAGTATTTGATATTTCTCGTGTTTTGCTTCTTTTCAAAGCACTTGCTGCCTCACAGTTTTTTGTATAGACAAGACTAATTTCAGAGTCTCAGAGCAATCTTTGGAAGTATTCTTTGGAAAAGGAAAGACGATTTTATCAGTTAGATTGAAGAAGGTTATGGAATTCTGAATATGAACTGAACAAATTAAAAACTACAATTAACTTAGAAATTTCCAGAAGTAATGTGTAAAAATGACAGGGGGAAAAAAAAGGTAGAAATAGGCCTGACATAGGAAGATACTAGCATAGAAGACAATTCAAAACTTTAGCTGAAATAAAAATGAAAGGGATGCCATTTTGTCACAAAGACTATTCCTCCTAACTTTCAGGATAGTCTTTCTTTCCAAATTTTACCATGCCTCATTCGATTTAAATAATAACCACAAATCATAGAATTATGGACTATACTGAGTTGGAAGAGACCCATATGGATCATCAGAGTCCAACTCTTAGCCCTGCACACACCCACCCCAAGAGTCACACTCTGTGCCTGGAGCTTTGTCCAAGAGCTTCTTGAGCTCTGTCAGGTTTGGTGCCGTGCCCACTTCTCTGGAGATCCCCAGTGGAAGCCAAAGTTTGCTAAAGTGTCAGTAACTTAAGTGAAACCGAATTTTAACCATAATCTTTGTCCATATCCTGCAGATTTTCTCTGCATGTTTTGGTCATTATTCATACTTTCATATTTAGTTTTACTTGGTCTTTAATTTTCAATTTGGATGGGCTGAGATATCCCTGAAGAGGTTTTGACACTACTAGGAGGTTTTGTAGGATAAGAAGTTTATTAAATTTTAAAAAATATATTTTATTCTATGTTTATTAGATTATTAAAGATACCATGAAATGGTCACCCATAACAAAAGTCACACCTATAAATAGTCTTTTTCAAGCTTAAGTGTCCTCATGTTCAATATAATATTATAGAAGGACTGTATCCATGTAATACACTATTCTGAAGACAGATGAGTTTAGGCATGCTTTTGAACTGCTGTAAAATCTTCACTTTATTAAAATCCAACTAATATTCCAGCTTTTCAATTTACTGGTACATTTTTTTGTCCACAAAAATTGATTTATGATATTAAAGTACATTTATATATTAAGGCTGAACCTTAGCAAAAAGGTTTCTTGACAAGTCATTCAAACTTTCTAAGAAATTCTAGGAAACTGCATTAGTGGTCAGATTTAGCCAAAGGTAGGATAATGTAGTTGTACCATAAAAATGTTTACTATTTTTGTGTTGTTATTTGACTCAGTGTCATTATCACGATTTAATCAATGTTTCCATTTGTCAAAAATGGTTTTTTTAATAAACCACTGTGAAATACAGAAGCATCTCTAACTTTTTTTAATCCATCAGAATCAAAAATATTTTTTTATTCAAAAATTGTGATCATGTGCTACAGGCAAAAAATTCCTAATATAATATGTTTCTTCTCATTAATGAATAGTAAATCTTACCACCCATGTACTATTCCTTTCTAGTGGGGCAAGAGAAGCAGAGCAGTTTTATTTCTAAGCAAAAATGATACCTTTCTTTGAATTTTAGAATATCTTTAAAATTTGTGCTACTAATTTTGGCTTGCTTTATTTCTGATTGGTAGAAAGAGGGCTATGCTCTTTTTTGCTTTCTAAGACAGCTTTACAGATGATATTCAGATTATATATTAGAAAAAAGATTTTTCACCACCAGGGTGGTCAGACACTGGAATAGGTTGCCCAGGGAGGTGGTAGAGTCACCATCTTTGGAGGTGTTTGAGGTGTCTGGATCTGGCACTGGATGATATTGGTTGAGTGATTTAGGGGTTACAGTGGCAGTGCCAGGTACATGATTGGACTGGGTGACCTTAAAGGTCTCTTCCAAACTTGGCAATTCTGTGATTCTACGATTTGGTTGGCAATGCAATGTATGCTAGTAAAAGAGTATCCAGATATCTTAGAGGTAATAGTAGTGAGACATAGAAACTTCAGTAATACAGATGAGGAGTTTATATTTTATCTCTGAGAGGAGTAAATCAAAGTCAGCAACATTGGTAGGACATTTGGTACCTCACCCATAAAGCTTGCAAGCTAAAGAAACAATAGCATCACTCGGTATTTCCTGCTGCCTATGGCAGAAGACAAACTGGAAAGTTGTAGGGATGCAGGTTTTCTTTCTCCTAGTTATATTATACAGCTATGGTGGAACAGCAGTGGAAATCTGGCAAGCTCCCTGGCATTAAAATACGTGGAAAATATGGCATCACATGAGATAACCCTGATTATATTTATATTTAAAATTTTATATGCAGAGTACCTATACTCTTTCCTAACTTCTCCTTAAATTCAATAATTTGACTACTTTAATATTCATTCTTCTATTGTCACCTGCACATAAATTGGAAGTATACATAGATTCAGAGAATTTTCTGCTGCAACATTCTGTCTTGATGACTTTATCATTCAAGCAGATTGAGGCCTGAAAGGAAGCCTGACTCCATGAAGAAAGCTCACAGCAGCCAGTGCAAGCTGGTTTGGTGCTTTGAATCTTAAAGGACACTGCTTGTCATGAACAAAGACCTTTCTTCATGTCCTTTGTCTAAATGACAAAGGAAAGCAAATTTTAAGTGTGGTGTTATCACTGTCAAATGGAATTCCTGTACTCCTTCCAGAGCATACACATTATGTTCTGAAGCTAGATTATGATACATTTTGCAGGTTTTCTTGCAGGTGTGGGGTAGGCAGATCATTCCAAGATGCTTATAGATGCTCAGAAAACAGATGTTTTTCCACACACCAGCTGTGTTGACATATTTCAGTCACCTTGAAAGCTGGCATTTCTTTAAGTGTCATTTACAATATCTACCAGTAGATATTAAATCCAGGAGTATTTCTGATCACTTTCTGAGAGAACTGCATGAAAAACACATATTTTAGCTATCCTGAATATATGGAATAAGCCTTAAATTTTTTTCAGGCTGTGAATCCTAGTGGAATTTCAGCACTAAATGCTGACTCAAGTAGCTAATTTAGCAGCAGATTAGCTTTATGCATGCAAATGTTCCCACTAACATCTGCAGGCTTGATTGCAGGTTTACATTTAAACAAATATGAGGACTTTCATGCATCAGAGACCAATAGACATTATTTATGTCTCAAACTTTGCAATTAGTAGTAGCTATTATTTCAGTATATTCTAGTTGCCTTTCAGGTATAGCCTGGAAAGATATATTTGAAGGTTGATGTATCTCTAAAATATTCCACAAATTTGTAGCTATGACACACTTTCCTCCTCTCTGTACACTGAATTTGATAGCTTGTTGAAAATTACAATAGAAAAAGCGATTTAATAAAAAAGTAATTACCAATATTTTAGCATTTCAAAGTAAGACAAAGAGAGGGGAAAAGAACGAGTCATGACAATACTTGAAATGTCAAATTTTACTTCTATCATCTTGACCAAAATAAGAGTCATGACATGTACTTCTTCGAATGCAGCCTCTAAATATGTAGGCTCTGTGAGCAGATGTACGTAAATCCCTTTAGCTTGCTCTGAAACAGACTTAAGAAACCTCAGACTGGTAAACTGACTTGGAAGTTAGCCTGCTTCTGTGCTAGTACTGAAAATGCATATATATTGTTTTAAGGAATTGAAATAACCATGATTATTATGTGTACAAGTTACCTCCAGTTTCTGGCAGCACTAATCACTGGAATCCTGTGGATCATGCAGACCATATTTGAATTACAGCCTGGACCCAGACTACTTCATCACAATTTCTGTCTCTCACCTTTTCCAGAGAAGAAGCTGAATTACACTTCTAAGTCCCATACAGAAGTAGAGATTATAGCAAGCAGAGTTAAAAAAACCCAACCAAAACCAACCAATCAAAAAAAAAGAAAAAAAAACCCCTACCAAAAGCACAACAAAGCATTGCAAGATATTGTAAGATATCTAAAACAGGTAGTCTAAGGTTTCAAATTTTCAGGTGTTTTTTGCCAATAAAGGATCAACTTTTCATATTCCAGCATTTCCATATCAGTAAAATTGATGCAAAATCCATGAAATGTTTGTTATGTTCATATCTGCCTTCTAAATAGCACTGGTGTGGCCCATACTTTCATTTTTGCTTCTTCATTTTCTTTTCTATGGATCTGTTCCTCTGCTTAGGTATGTCTGTCGACTTGTCCCTCCATCAACTGTTACCTGTTCTTTTTATAGTATGCTTGGGACAACTCTAATTTGTAATCCTGGCTAGAGCAGGACTTAATCCTTAAAAAGAGGGAGCTGATTTCATGTGAGTGAGGAGCATTCTGAAGTCTACCATTTTCAGTCATTCTTTTCAGTATTCTTTACCCCTAAAAGTCTAGAAGTTGTGCTTGCCTTTAGTGCAATACAGAAAATTATACATAAAATGTGCTAATAACAGTGTATTTATTTTGGACTCACTTTTTTCACTGAATTGCACGAATCACATACTTGGTACACCTATGATCTGTAATAGGCTGAAACATTACCGCAAATATGCTGCCTCTCTTAAAAAAATTACCAGAAGTAATCATAAGAAGTGATTTTTTTTCAGTGGATTTCAGAATTCAGTGGAATTTACTATTTATTATTTACTTTAAAACAACAAGGAAAGATCCATTTCCACATCTGGTCACAAGAAAAGAAAACACAAACAGATCTAGCTTGTAGCTATGATTCAGTCCAGAGTCTTTTTGAAAATATTTGTTATTTAAAAAGAATAATAGAATATTTTCAGTTTAAGAGCGGTAAATTATCCATGGGCAAATGTTGGAATGGTGGTATTCTTTGATACTCTTTGTGTCTGACTTGAGAAGTCGTCCATGGAATAAAAGAATAGGAATATCCAGTCATAGCCAACAGAAGTTCATGATGGGAATGTCGGGCATAACAAACTTAGTTTCTTTTTATGACAAGGTCACCTATCTAGCTGACCAAGGGAAGCCAGTACATGAGGTGTTTTTTGACTTTAGCCAAGGTTTTGACTTTTGCACAGTATCCTTCTGGACAAAATGTCCATCACACAGCTAGACACGTCCATGCTACATTGGGTCAGCAGCGGGCTGATAGGTCAGGCTCCAAGAGTTACAGTAAAATGAGCTGCATCAGGCTGGTGATCAGTCACCAGTGGGGTTCCCCAGGATAAACTTTTGAACCAGTGTTCTTTACATGTATTATACATGCTGGTAAGTGTAATCACCTTCACGTGTGTTTAGTCCAACTTCAGTTAGACTACCTTTAGTCTAAATATAGTCAACCACACCAAAAAGGTGGCAGAATGCACCTGTTCCAGAGAATCTCGCAGGAGGTAGGAATTTACACTAGGAAGGATGTTTGGATATAGTCGATATTGAAGTTTAGAAAATGTAATGGCAGACAGAAAGCAAGTGCTGGTTTGATGTCTGTGGTCGTTGTTAACATGCAGCAGATAAACGTCTAAAATGTCTAGAATGACTACACTACACATCCATCTCCACTTTTATTTTAATGGTGTCTTTTGAAGCACAGTGGTTTCTCTAGCCAACATGTGTTATTAAAAACATGTATGAATCTAGTGTGTCAAAAATATATTGCCACAGGGCTAGGATATAAGTCTGTGTCAGCTATATTGACCTTCTACCTCTATTGAAGCTGACATTATTTTGTTCAATTGAGATAATAAAGGTATAACATAGAAAATAGTTACTACTGGTACCGGGAGTACCCTTGCTGCCAACCCCATTTACCCTCTTACCGGACAGCACTGCTATGGGATTTAAATGGATTTCCAGCCAGAATGTAGGTAATTCATGACCTTGCCCACGTCCCAATGCCATCTTGCACTGATAGTAAAAGGTTGATGATATAACAAGTATATAACTTGTTTTACAAGTTTGTAACTGCAAACTTAGCATAACTTGATGGATATAACTTAGGATAACATGGTGGTCCAGTGTGTTCAGACATATTTAGGTTCCTAAATAACATGCCTTAGGCACTTCCAGAACCTTTAATTCTCTATACAGCCTTCTCAATCTCATGACATATTATGCTTGGCAAAAATGAAGTTATACATTTCTTGACTATAAATGCTCTGAATTACATTTTAGCTATGCAGAATGCAACAACATAAAAGCAATCCAGTGTAAATTCTTCCACTTTGCCTTCTTCTGGACAATATTCAACATAAATTTGCATTGTATTTTTGGTTTGCTTAGAATTTTGTTGTTGTTGTTGAAGACATGAAAAAAAAGTGCTAATAGAGAACATATAAATTTGAGGTTGGACTTGCATGATTATATGAACTTGTGCAATGATAAAAAGTAGCATCTTTAGGATAAAAATGGTGAAGGTGGAACAGGAAAGTGAAAACAAAAAGGAAAAGAGACAAGCATCTAAAAAAGCAAAATAGCATAAAAAATTAAATAAGCCTTTTTTAACATAATTCATAGGTGCCTCAATAAATATGATTTCTGGTAATTAGCAGGGAAAATTGCATCATTTCTGAGCCCTTTCCAACCAATCTAAAAATCTTAAAATTAATTCTTGCACTATTTAAGAAGCAATCTCTCTTAAAAATTTCTGGCAAACACAGTGTATTTGCTGCATTCTGATAACAAGGACTGACTTCTTTTATTGATTTGAGAAAGTAGAAATGTATTGCATAGCTTTTCAAGGTGGCCTTTAACTAGCAGGCTTAAAAAATATTAACTGATTTGAGGTTTGGTCCAGTATCTAACTCATTATTAAAACATAAAAAATGCATTTTTCTATAAACAATATAGATCAAATTATTTTAACTGCTAAGAGATACATCCACTTTTCTGACTATCTAAAAAAATTGAGATAGTTGTAAAGTTCTCAGCTTTAAATCTACAGCCACAAATCTAAAATTCAGAATTAAGTAAATAAAAAATATATGGCATTCTAGTTCTTTTTCAAGGCAGTATTATGTCATCTTTCTATATATGTTATATCAACAAACCTCTAAAGTGCTTTTGTGACATAGACAACAAAGTATGGGTATATCCAGAATAATATATATATATGTCATTTTGATCATAAGGTAAGATAGAAAGCTATTCAGTAATATTTCTCCATGCTGTGAAATTATTTAATTGAATATTTTACATTTATTTTCTGTATGATGTTTTGGTGTTTAAGGAAGATAGCCTTGCCTAGATGAATATATTTGTGATACTTCAGTGTTTCCGCAATCCAACAAAAGACTAATTTGCAGATCCTGCAAGACAAAATTATAGTCTGTGGTTAAAAAGGCAAATTATTGCCAATTTTTTTGTCCAAATAAAATTCCTTATTGAGCTTAGAACTTGGTGATAGAGGTAAATTAGATGTCTCTTCCTTCTTTGCCTGGCAAAGCTGTAAAACCTGTACACCTGGAGGTCTTCGGAATATATTTGGACAAGGTTTTGAGCAAGCTCATCTAATTTGAAGTTTTTAAGAAAGACATTGAAATATTTACATCCAGAGATCTCCTCAGCATAAACTTCTCTGTGACAATATCATTAGCTTTTCTCCTCTTCCCTTGCCCATCTCTGACAGATATCTAGACAGCAATGGTAGATTCTGCCACATTTAAACCAGTAAACAAATCTATGGTTCTTTCCTACTATGATATGTAGAAAATATGGTTCACTGGATAATGTGATTCAGAAAATAATGGAGTGTAGCTGAGAGAAGGTATAAAAAATAATCCAGAATTGGTCTTCAGATTTACATGAGGACCAAAATTTACTTGTTTTTGAAATTCCAGTATCTTTAACCAGTAAACCAGTATCTTTGAAGTGAAATATTGAAATGTTATGGATTTAAGATGATGGCCATATTTGTAAGTGAAAAAGGAAAGAGATGTTTCATATGTCTGAATGTAATAATGTCTCCTTCAAAAATATAATGGGAGAAAAATAATATTATCTACCCTGTTGATACATCGCACACAGGGATGAGAGTATGCTTTTACAAAATCACATGAACAGTGAGTTTGGTGACACCTCTTGATATTATCTGGTCCAAACCCTCTGCTCAAAGCAGACTCAGCTGGAGGAAGTTTCTCAGTAGGGTATCCTGTCAAGTTTTGCATATCTCCAGAGATGGAGAAAACACAACCTTCCTGGGAAGTTGTTCTCTGTCTTCAAATACCTTCACAGTAGAAAACAATTTTTTTTTTGTGTACAGATGAGAACTTAATGAGTTTTTATTACCTCTTTTCCCATCAGTGGACATCCCTCTGGGAGTCTGGTTTGCCCTTCAATCCTCCCATCAGGTATTTATACTCAGATAAGATGCCCCTGATACTTCTTTTCTACAGGATGAACAGTTGTGGGTCTCAGTCTCTTCTCATTTGAGAAATGCTCCAGCACTTTCATTGTCTTTTCATTGTGGCCTTCCACTGGGCTCACTCCAGTAAATCCACATTTTTCTTTTACTGGGAAGTCCAGAGCCAGACTCAGGACTTAACAGAGAGAAAGGACTCAGGACTTAGCTCACTTCCCTCAACCTTCTGGTAAACCTCTTTCCAGTGAGTCCATGTAGCTCCTTCACACTTCTTTGCTGCAATTGTGGCTCAAGGCCAACTTGTCCACCAGCAGGATATCTTCTGTACTGGTGCATAGGGTTATTTCTCCCTAGGTGCAGTACTTTTCATTTCCTTTTATTGGACTTGTTTTCAAATAAAACAAATTTTGTCTGAATTTATAATTTAATCTCTATAAATAATTTCTTCTCCCTTTGTCTGACAATGTAGTGCCATCTCCACTTGAAGAATGAATATGTTTAATTTTGTGAACGCATGACTTCTAAAAATGTAGTGTTTGGGTATACTCTTCTGTGAAGTCTTTTAGAACCATCTTTTAGATGTGGGTAATCATGCATATACAAAATAGTGGGAATTTATAAAGTGGAAACCCTGTAATTTAAAATCTATGATTTAGTCTGTCTTCATCACATCATAATTTCAGTACTTTATGAAAGGGTTGTTTATTCTCTAAACAATGCTTAGAAGTGAATTAGTGCTTAGCAATAACATCAAAGTTAGTGAAATGATAGAAACTTCAATCAATCTATAGGTGTTACAAATTTGTATTAAAGTCATAGAAACACAATGCCTGTACCCGAAGAAGCTCTGGCTGATGTTTTTTTGTGGGTTTTTTTTCTTGTTTCACTTTGTTGGTTTTTTTATTTCTTTCCCAATTAGGATGAGCAAAAAAAAATACCCTGTAGGTTATAGTTACAGGATTTTCTAAGAGAATATTTTATAGTTTCGAGAAGAAAGTATGGCTTTTATGACTTTCCAGAGTAAACTCTGTGACTTCTGGGGTTTTTTTCTCTTGTTTTTATTTTATAATAAAGTTTTTAACATATGTTCTTCATTTTAACATCCAGTTCAGAGACAATTTTTGTAGACTCCCTTGCATTATCAGACCACAGGAGGCATGAAGGTACTTGGTTCTGAAAGGAAAGAAAAGAGAAAAAGGCTGAGAATTTTGTTGGTTTGTTCCTTAAATAATTTTAGGAAACAAAGTAATACTTTCTCTATTTGAATTTTTCCCAGGAGTAGACATTTTTCAGCTAGATAGTTGTTTTAGGTAAGGGAAAGCTGGCACTGCCTAGGTTGTAAAGAAGTCTAATCTTGGGATGCGGACAAAAACTGAAATTCACCACTGCAATTACAAATTAATGAAGACTTAAAAACATTTGCGGTGTGAATGTAACGGCACAGAGAGCAGATCAAGTTGCAAAACTCTGACCAAAAAGCAGATGTTCTGTGCTGAACTCTGTAGCAATGGCTACTGTTAGAGATCAGGCCAGTGTGGTTCTGTGAGTGTGCACCCTTTTCTCTCATTCCTTATAACGTCTTCACTGCAGTGAAGTAATTACAGTAGCCGGGCTTTCTCTTGGATCTTAGAGTGTTAATTCCAAATAAGGACTTAACTCACAAAGATCTCTTTGTGTATCACTGCTGTTTTTTCTCAAGAAGTCTGCAAGAAGAGTGTTGATGGTTGAATTTCATTCCCTCTCATGAGACCATTAAAAATGTTAATGTAAACCTTTTCAGATGTCTAAGAGACTAAGTCAGGAAAAGTGGGAGGGTGAGACAGTGGTGAGAGAGAGGAGGGAAAGGTTAAACTTATTTGTGAAATGCCAAGTTGTGAGCAGTATGCTTTTGCTCAACAGATATAATGCACAATCTGGCATTTGGCTTGTGTGGAATATGAACATAAGAACAAAGGACTCTGGGTATAGATTTCTGCTAATCAGTAAGGGAGTATCCTTCCTTGGTCTACAGAGTCTTCAAGATGTAACAGATGCAACACAAGTAAATGGTAGAATTTCTGTTCCTAATGTGTTCTGCTGGTCATTTTCCCATCTCTTTGTTTTTAGAAATACATATTTGAGTAATGAATCAGTGTGGTCATTAATGAAAGTATAACCTATCTTAGCTGAAACTGTTAGAAAAAAAAAATGTAACCAGGAACTCATTAAAGATGCTATATGGTGTTACAAGAAAACCATGAAACTAAGGATTTGAGAGACTGCTGTACTGGTGATTACATCAATTTGCATTCTTTGACTTTTCATTCACTTATACCAAGTGGTTTGCTGCTTTGGAACTACTAGAATGAGAAGGTGCATTTAACCAGAAGCTTTCTCATGACTGACTCCTTTCTTCCCTTCCTTCCCATCAAATGGCACATTCTGCTGAGGCACAAAAGAGAATTTCTGCAGTGTTGTGCACTGTTAGCTGTGAGCTGATAGGAGATACACCTGGACTTCTTTTCTCTCTCACAGCAAGTGACATTGGTGAAGGAGATCTGGCAGTGGTATCTCCCAATTATACCTGCTAAAGCAGAAACTAGAGTATATAATGCTGCAATAGTCATGGGTCAAAGTCATCTTTGCAAGGACCTTGTAAAGCACCCTGTCTTTAGGTTTCGTTTTGTCTTTTTTTCCTTTGAGAAGACACTCAACAGAATATAGTGATTTTACAGGATTGGTTTTATGTATAAATTGTGTACTATTCCTTGTATACAAGCATGCAACATCCAAGTCCATTGTTGTTTCAGAAAAGTAGCTTTGGAGTTAGAATTAAAACAGGTATTACATTAATTGCTTTTGAAGTATCAAATAAACAAAAATGTAGACAGATGATAATTTTTAACTTATTTTTTAATGTCTGTCCTGCCTTTGATGCACCACAGTTTAAAGCTGTAATACTCTGACAAGGATAACAAACACATTTACTGGCATGAATCATGGAAAGGGCAATTACAACAGTCATCAAATATACCAAAGAACATCATAAAAAACTGAAATGTGAGTAGGATTGCACGAGATGCAATACATCTATATTGGTTTGACTGTGTTGCTCAGGGCTTCATTTCATTTAGCTTTGAGCATTTCCAAGGATGAGGATGCCACAGCCTCTACACGCATCTTGTTCCACTGTTTGACAACCCTTATAAGTGTCAAAGAAATTTTCTTTATATTAAATCTGAATTTCCTGCCCAAGCTGTGCTTGTTGCCTCACATAATGACAAGAAACTGGCTTTATCTTCCTGATGCTTCCTCATTCCTCAGCAACAGAAGAATCTGACTTTAACATCATTTTTAAGGTTGAAGAAACCCAGAACTCTCATCCACATGCTCCAGCCCTGCCATCATGGTGAACTCCACTGAAATCCTATATATCTGTATGTCAGTGTATATCCTGTGCCAGAACCCCAGGACCCTGCACTGTTTGGGTGATCTCACCAGTGCTGAACACTGGAGCAGGATCAGTGCCTGACCCTGCTGCTGTGACTATGCAAGTGCATCCCAGGATTCAGGGACTGCTTTGCTGCCCAGGTGCATTGCTTCCTGCAGGGAAGGGATTGCTGCCTCCTGGGAATTTGCTGCCTCTCAGTGCCTTTTCTGCAGAACTGTTTCTGCTCAGTGAGCCCTGTCCTGCTGCAGGGGTGAGTCCTTTCCAGGACTTTGGGAAACTCCACAAGCAGTTCATCCCTATGAACCACAGCTCATTTCTTCAGCCTGACTGAATTCCTCTAAATAACAGTTCTACTCTCCAGAACACTGTCCTCTCCCCTCAATATTCTGCCGCCTCAATTTCTTGCTGGCAATGCCTAGATATCCATCAAACTGGCTATGAGGGCAGATATCCCCTTGGCTACAAGGAGTCTTCATGAGATCATGCCAAGTACATTGCTTAAGTCAAGGTGTGCAACATCCACTGCTGTCCCCTAAATACTCTGTCAGTCACCTATCACGGAACTTGGTCAGAACTGCCCTTGGTAGATTTCCGTGAGCACAAGGCCACTGTGGCTTCCAGAATGAAGGTCTGATTGCACCATGTGAGAGCAAAGCAACACCAGGTTAATCTTGGTAAAGAGGTGGCTAGCTATTTCTTAGGCATGTAGTGCATGGAAGCAATCAGAGCAAGAATTTTTCTCAGGACCAGTTTTGTACTTAAATGGGACACCTATTTTAAATTTTGTTTTGCCTTGTGTAAGTGAACAATTATTTTTATAAAACACAGATACTTTTCTTAGGTGCAGTATTATGAAAGTTAATTACTGAATGTTACATTGGAAAAAATTCTGTTCACTCAAGTTTCTGGAAATGAGTCTACATTAGAAAAGTTCATGTTACAAGGTGCTGTTAGGTCAACTGGCACTGACAGGTCTCAACTGATTTGTCCCAAAGCCTATTAAACTGTGTCATGCTTGTGCTGATTTTAGAAATAATGTCAGTTTTAAGTCACCTTAAATGTGGGATTTTTTTCCCTTTCTGTAAATGGGTTATGTATGATGTGAAAGAAATGTGTTCATTGTGTATTGTGTTCTCTGTTAAAGTACATCTTTCTTTTTTATTACTTTGTTTATCCATTAAAGAGCATTAAGCTACCCCTCACTTTGGATTTGGTTATTAGGATTTTATCCTTCCCCATCCATATGCATGTCAATGCAAAGAGGTTCAGCATGATGAGTAGTGGTTGTCATGATTTTTATCTCTGAATTCTGTTTCTGTTGTAAGTATATAGACAATGGAAGGATAAGAAATACGTGATAATATCTTTTGTGAAGAGTAACTGGCAAGGTTGTCAGTGAAAACAGGGAAAAAACGTCTGCATTATGTTCTGTCCTTACTCTGCTTCAACCTAATATATTTGGAGAAAAAGATTCTGCAGCCTCTCTAAACTACTTATGTTCCTCCTGAAGACAATTAACTACTGCTGTCAGATTTGAGTTCCCAGAAGGGCTGGTGCAGTGGTATTTTATTAATGATACTCTGCAGTAAAATGTGTAATGAATTGTGCTGTTTCATTACACAGAAAATCCTCTTGGTTGCTAAGGGTGCATATTTCTCTAGTAAGCTCATACTGAGGTTAGCTACCTCACTAAATGTCCTTGTGTAACTGCGGTGAATATATATATTTATTTATTTATTTATTTACTTTTATATTTATAAATGTAAACCTAACATTTTTTTAATTGCTTGTAGATCTTGGATTTGTAAAAACTTTGGTCATTCATCTTATGTATAGCATAATCAGGAGGTCTCTGGCACCAAACTTTGTGTAAATGTATGTGTAGAGTGTGCTTTTTATATTAAGTTGGTCCTCTTTTCAGTTGATTAATATTTCTTTCTCTCAAAGACAATTCACATTCCCGGAACCTCTTATTTCTTACTACTGGAAACCTGACCGTGTCAGGCCTCTTTATTCTAGAAACAAGTGGTAGATTTTACTTCTCTCCATTACTTGGATCCAGTAGAACCTACAAAATGAAGAAAATAGAGTGATTCCTACTCCACTGAGAAATCCAAAGGCTAAGGCTAACCACCAAGTTGCTATTTTCTGTTTCAGTACCCAATTAATATTTCTTAAGATTAGGTTAAATACACCATATTTATATATGCACATCAAGGAATCGCCCTGTAGTTTTGGGGCAAACCTTGGGCATGATATCTATACCTTGGTTGTGACAAGAACATACAGCATTTCTGGGTCATAAAGCTTCATATGATCACTGCAGAAAAAATTCCTGTGCTGCTGAATTCAGGTGCTGTGACACTGTTGAAGTGCCACTGTTCTGAACTAGAGAAGACAAGATTTGGTTAAACAGTGAGGTTTAAACCTTTGAATTTACCAATCTGCTTAGTTGCACTGGACTTTTTCAAGATGCAATTTGAAAGGTTGCTAGACAATCTCATCCAGGCTGCCTTTCCCATATGGACTGGACTAGGTATCTTTCAAAGCCCTTTCCAGCTGGGTCTGGTCTTTGTCTTTATGATTCTGTGACTTGGCTCCAGGTTCTGAGTATGTGGATTGGAAGTAGGAGGAAACAGAAGTCAAGCATATGAGATATATATAGAAGAGCATCAACACAGGCAGATGCAGACAGCCTTAGACTCACCCTTTTTTTCATCCATCTCTAAAACTCGGTAGGTGAGTGTCATGGTTTGACACTGGCCCTCAAGAGAGCCTCTCGCTCACCCTCCCCTCCCACAGCCAGGCAGAGGAGGGACAAGGAAAAAAAAAATTAACGAAGGCTTCATGAGTGAGATAAAGACCAGGAGAAACACTTCAAGGGTGAAGCAGGCTCAACTTAAGTTGTGAAGTGAATTTATTACTAACAGAATCAGAGCAGGGTAATGAGAAGTAAAATAATCCCTTAGAACACCTTCCCTGCCCCCAGCCTCTCCTCCTTCCCACCAACAGCGCAGGGAGACAGGGCAGGGGGGTCTGGTCAGTTCATCACTGAGATTTCCTTCTGCTGCTCTGGGAGAGGAGCTTTCCCCTGTGAGGTCCCTCCCACAGGAGACAGTTCTCCATGAANAGGGCCCTCTCTCTCCACTGGGTCTCCCACTGGATCATAGCCTCCTCCAGGCATTCGCCTGCTCCAGCACTGGCACCTCTCCCCTCTCTCTGCAGGGGCACAGCTGCTTCACCGTGGTCTGCACCACGGCCCTCAGAGGAATCTCAGCTCTGGCACCTGGAGCACCTCCTGCCCCTCCTTCATCACTTACCTTGGTGTCGCCATGTTGTTTCCCTCACATGTTCTCACCTCCTCCTCTTCTCTGACTAGAATCCCAAATCTTCTGACTTTGTTTTGATCTTCTTCTTAAAGATGTCATCACAGAGGCATTACCAGCCTCTCTCATTGGCCCAGCTCTGGCCAGCAGCATGTCCATCTTCAGAGCCATCAGCCACTGGCTCTGCTGGACATGCTGGGAAGCTTCCAGTAGCTTCCTCGCATGAGCCATCTTTGTGGCCCCCTGCTACCCAAAACCAGGCCATGCCAACCCAATACAGTGAGTTATGATGAAGTCCAGTGTTTGTCTCTTATAGACTACTCTAAAAATTACACTGGAAGATCATAGTAACAGCATGACTTTATAGTACATAAATTCTGATTTAGCAATATAAAAGAGGTTTTTGTCATCAATTTGTTGTTTTCCTCCTGTCTGAATAGCTACGGCTTCTAATGATTTTCTCGTGAAAACTGCAGAGATCTCCACACATTCATGTTGTATAGAAAAAGTCTCCAGATGATAACTACATACCTATGATTTAAGCGACTTTTAATGACTTGTTTTGACAAAAAATAGTGGAAACTTCTTTTTGTTTTGGTTTGGTTTATTTTTGTTTTATGGGTTTTATTTAATTTTAAATTGCTTTTTCTTCCTAGAAAGCAATTTAATAGTCCTATTGGGTTTATGAATGTGGGCCTCTTTTTTCTTACTAACTTTGTTGTATCAGAATGAAATAGTTTTAACACTGTAGGATCAAGTCTATCATTTTTGATGCATGGCTTCCAAGCATAAACTGCAGTGTTTTGCAGCAAATACTGGGTGTAGTCAGCAGTCAGTGAAGAGGAATGCCATACTGTGTAAACTTGTGGTGTTACCTAGCTGGTA
This sequence comes from Oriolus oriolus, assembly GCA_013400235.1. Classification (NCBI taxonomy): domain Eukaryota; kingdom Metazoa; phylum Chordata; class Aves; order Passeriformes; family Corvidae; genus Oriolus; species Oriolus oriolus. The sequence goes on from VXBT01008643.1 coordinate 16,823, forward strand.
TTTCCAAACTGTATTACAAATGGTCAAATATCTGTAGATCTTTTCAATCAACATATCATTGCCAAACTGGAATGGTTATATATTGTAAAGCATAGACTGCAACTCTAGTTTTATAAAACTTTTTTTCACTAGTGTTCTTTATTGGAACAGTTTCAAATATCATCCTGTGTGTGCAGTGGAATTAGTGTAAATTATAGACATCACTGAAGTTTCTTTGTAATTTTTAAAACCTTGGTCTTCTTTTTGTTCTTCATTATTACACATGACCAAAGGCTACATATCCATCTGTGTTTTACAGTCAGCAATCTTCTGAATGTCTTAGAAACAACAGATGTTACAGTATAGTTTAAAAGGAACCTTAGTGCCGAGGTATGGGGGAGAGAAATGGAGTTGGGGTGCAGGCTGTGGGATGTGCCTGCAGAAGCACAAAAGAGCACACGGTAGCACAAAGGAGCACATGGTGCCTCAGAAAGGCTTGTCTCCACAGACCCTGGGGGAGGAGCCTGCCGGGAGGTGACAGGCCGGTCACTCAATACAGAGACATTCAAAGGGTGTGCTGCTGACATGGCAGTGTGTGATAGGTCATGTAAGTGTATAAAACCAGCTTGTTTCTTCGAATAAAGGGATTTGGTCTCCCTGCTGGACTGAGTCAGTGTTTCAATTGCCAACAAAAGGTGCCCCTCCTGAGGAGGAATTTATGAAACGCC
>VXBT01008646.1:9107-26781 GCA_013400235.1 Oriolus oriolus
GGGGGTGTTGTCGGTACCGCGTGCGTGGAGGCGGGGGATGCGCTGGGAGCCCCCCGGCCCGGGGACCGATGCTGCGGTGGTTTGGCAGCGCGCTGCGTGCTCGTCCGAGCTCCCAGATGAGTTCCAGATGAAAAGCAGCAGGATCGGCGTTAGGAAAGTTTATTTTCTTATTGCGGCCCCCCGGATTGCCCGGGGAGGGCGTGGAGTGTCCCTGAGTGGAGATAGTCAGGAACAGTCTGGATGCAATCCTGTGCCATGTGCTCTGGGATGACCCTGCTGGAGCAGATGAGCCGCTGTGCTCCCTTCCAGCCTGGCCCATCCTGGGATTCTGGCATCTCCCCACACCGAGCACAGCCGGCAGGCAACTGGTAGCGCCCTGCTCTGCACCGTCTCGGAAGGAGATGCTTGGAATGCCAGTGGGTCCTGAGAGCAAACGCTCTCCTTCCCGAATGTGCTGCCACCGGCAAAAAGGAGCTGCGATGTGGCAGATGCACTTAGAAGGCAAATCCTGACATTGTGAGCTGGGGGTGATTGTGTTCCTGAGCTGAAATGTGGCTGAGCTGCAGTGGAGATTTGTTCCCTCTGCAGCATCAGCCCCGATTACGGAATCCTGGCGCTGCACTCCATCAGGTCTTGTTACAGAAAGCGAGTCTGGAGAGGCTGATCCAAGGCTGCTGCCAGTCAGGGGGAAGTCTCGGGTGGAGAAGGGTATGGTTTGATGCACAGACCTTTCAGCAGGGAAATATGACACCAAAATATTCGCATTCTGAGGTGAAAGGAATCTAGTCAGGTCTTAAGCTTTGCAAATGCCAGTTATGTTTTGTGTTCCTTGTGATACTGTATTCTCTACCTTAATAAATTAAAATAGAAAGGCCTTGGACTGTTCTTTCTGTCTTCTATACGAACTACTGTATTCACCTTGTACTAAGTACTTATTAGAAGTGTTTTGGGGTCTGTGATATGAAAACCCTGCCACACCTCAAAGCTATTGTGCTGTATTTCTGTTTGGAAAAAGCTTTCCAAGAAGTGATCAAAAGGCCGTGGCTTGAATTCTTGGTCTTGCACATAAGTAGGTCTGAAGGCCTAAAATACTGCTGTGTTGCTCAACAGATAAAAAATAGGGGTTTTCATGCTGGTTTCTGGCAACCTGCACTTCGACCAGTCTCGCTTTTGTGCATGCTGAGAATCTTTTTGACAGCTAATGAGAATATTTTGTTTTTCTTCCAGGTTTTCCATTCAGCGCAGTTGTGCTCTCGGTGGCAAGAGCTGCCTTTTGAAGCAGCACATTCATTCTCCCCTTCAAGCACCCATAAGTCTCATTTGCCAGCTCCAGAACCATGGCAACAGAAGAAAAGAAGCCAGATGCAGAATCCACCAAAACACAATCTACTCCTTCCTCCTCGACCAATCAGAGCAAGGTGTGTATGGCGCTCCAAAAAATATCCCTGTAAAATCACCTGGAACTACCTGAACACTCAGCAGCCAGACCAGAATCAGGCATTTGAATTCTCCTGTAGATTATTATCTTTTCCATGTGGCTGCTTCTGCTGCTGTCTCGTGCTGAGGGTTTTATGGGAAAAGTGGATGGAGTGCAGGCTCTGCTGTAGTGCTAAGGGTTTTCTTGGTTTTGGGGAAGTTCTCACTAGTGAAATACTTCTTGTCATTTTGAGCATGACAAAGGCTGGCTGTTTGTATGCTTGGAATGCCTGGAGGTGGCTGGAGAATTGGGGAATCTGTAGTTGTGGAGTGGGGAAACAGTTGTTCGGGTTCTTTGAAGCTCAAAGGAGGTATTATTGACTAACCATGAAGCCTTTTTAAAGAGTGGAAAAGGGTAAAAGTGGGATTTTAGGAGCAGGGAGGAAGTGGCCTGTGGTTTAATTCGTGTTCAGGGTGAAAATGCAAACACTTAAAAGCGCTGGACAGATCAGTACCAAGAGTGTTACTTGGAACTGCCAGGCACTTTGTGGTTGGGCTGTTGGATTATTCTCACCTGTTTGTTACTGGCTTGGATGGAATTCATCTCAAGGATGACTTGGTCTTGTGCTTGGAACAGTCAGGCCCCAGACTGAAAAGGTGTTTGTTTTGTTTGGTTGTTTTTTGGAGGGGAATGGGAACGTGAATGCTGGAATCTCTGTTATGGTGAACATCCACGTGGTCCATTCCTCTGTACTGATCAGAGCTGGCCACTGAGGTACTAAATTTGGAATTTAACTTGTTTATATGTATTTTTCTTACAGCCTGCCCCAGTAAAGCCAAACTATGCTCTCAAGTTCACGTTAGCAGGACACACAAAGGCAGTGTCATCAGTCAAGTTCAGTCCTAACGGAGAGTGGCTCGCCAGCTCCTGTAAGTATTGCTTGCTTTTATCTCATTTCGAGCACAGATGTGGGCCTTGGAGAAGGGTCTGTCTGCAGTGCTACCTCCTTCAGGGAGAGGAGGGATGTCATGTCACAGTTTTTCTTAGAAGAGTGATACCAAAGCTGTCACTGTTTGAGATAATTTAATTTCTGCTACTTTGAGCACTGGGTCTTTGCATTGCCAGGAGAACCCTCACCTGTTCAGCTTTCTTTACTGAGCAAACGGGCAAAAACCAACGCAGAGTTCTTTCCTTGTGCTTTTCTGTATCACTAGAAGCTTAAGCTTGTAAATTAAAATTTGTGTACAGTATCTGCAGGCCAAACTTTCCTTTGGGAAATACGGAAAGTGCTCCTGGGCTGCCGAGTTTGACACACAGGGCTGGCCAGTGCTCTGTCCTGTGTGCCTGTGGTGGTTGGCAGTCAGGGGCTTTGATTACCCCAGTGAAGTGCAGAAGGTTGTTACAAATAATGTTTCACTTCTGGCTCTGTTAAGTGATAGAACAAGTTCCCTTCCTGCCAGCTTTGGTATTTCATAAGTTTTTTTTTGGTGTTCAGCACTGCTTGGCAGCTTTGCCTTGAAAATGTGTTCCTGTGACTGTCAGTGATCCAGACAGGATCCATGTGTAAGGAAAGGGCAGTTGGAAATTGTTGAATGTGATGGTGAGGGTCACTGGAACATCTTTCAGACATGGGAATGGCTTGAGGCTTAACTGCAAACAGCCTCAATAGGATCAGTGCAGTGTGCCATATAAATCATTTTAGTGTCTCCATCAGAGTCCCCCTCCCCTCTGCACTGAACTTGTTTTCCAAACTCTATATCTGGCGAATACCAACTTTTTTCTCCAGCTTGTTTTGCAAGTTGCCATGGATAATATGTTTGGGTCTCTGCATGCATTCATTCAGTCCAGCTTGTGGTGTAATTATTGTTCTTTTTGGGGCAAAAGCCTTTCAAGCTTTCCCATGGACCAGCACTACTTTTACAACTAGCAATCTAAAACAAAAGTAGAAACCCAAGTTATCATGAGAGAAACTAAAGCTGCTGGAGCCTCTCTGCATTCCAGGCAGCTTATGTAATCTCAGCTGCTGCAGAGTGCTGTGTAGGAAGCTGTTCTTCACCAGTTCCATATCACCTTCTTCCCTGAGGTCTGCTTGGGGAAGGAGAACTGCTTGGGGTCTGCAGAGACAGAGTGAACTTAATTCCTTCCACCTGGAAGGGACAGCTCTGGTAGTGCTGTTAATTAACCTCTGGACTGGCACATTCTTTTCCAGCTGCTGACAAACTCATTAAAATTTGGGGAGCGTATGATGGCAAGTTTGAAAAAACAATATCAGGTCATAAGCTGGTAAGTATGAGGTGATTACTGTGTGAGTTTAATTGGGAAGAATTTTGCTTTCTTTTCCTCATTCAGAAATTTCCATTCTTGGTTAGTTTTACTTGTGCAGAAGGTTAGTTCTTTAGTCTTATTTTGTAGTTTTTTTGTTTACATAGTCCTGTGTAACAGCCTGGAATTGCTGGAGTAATACTGGGGCAGGCTGGAGATTTGGGTGGAGTGCAGGCTGATCATGGAATACCTGCACTTCCACTGCCCAGCCAGCTTCTTGTGTCCCAGCATTTCAGGAGAACCCACCTCAGACACAGGGCAGAGCATTCTTGGGTGAAAATCCCTGTGAATTCTGACACTGTGTCCTGTTCCATCTTTCCTTTGTATAAGGAACAAAACACTTGCCTTTTAAGGAAATTAAATTTTTCTTGTGGCTTTGCCTACATAAACACAACACTTACTCATTCTGCTGAGTTCTAAAGAAAACACAAAACTCCCAAGCCCTTTGGTTTTCTTTTTTTTTAAAGTTTCTTCCATGCTGAAGTTCCGTGAGCAAAAATGAAGATTTATCAAAAGAAAAACCACTGGAATCTTCTCTGGCCTTTGGGGACTTGGACTGTAAAGAGCAGCCATTTGTCATGAAGAAAAGCCACTTACTGAGATTAATTTATTAGCATTCTATTTAGGAATTCCAGCAAAGGGGTTTGGTGGCCACAGTAAGAACTGTGTGAACAAGCTGCTGATGTTCTCAGAGTCTCTGGCTCAGCTTAAAATGAACACGTGCCAGATGAGCTCTTAACCCAGCGAAATCATTGAATTCCTGACTCTCAGTGCTGGATTTTCATTCAAGCTTCAGCTGGGAATGTAATCTGCAGTCTGTGTTTTCCACTTTTCTGTGTGGCTGAACAAACAGAGCTAAGAAGAGAATTGTTTTCCTTTGTTTTAGGGGATCTCTGATGTTGCTTGGTCATCAGATTCCAACCTCCTTGTCTCTGCCTCCGATGATAAAACTCTCAAAATATGGGATGTAAGCTCGGTAAGGGCAGGAATTATTATTTATTTACCTTCGTTTTCTCCAGCATTGGCTTCTTAACTTGTGTTCCTGCTTATGAAAAGCTGGTGAATGGGTTGTGAGGATGAATGAATGGTGCTGTCTGCTCTTGGAAAGAGTGGGATGCTTGTGGATACCACGAGGAGCCTGTTATCCACTGAGAGAGCACTAAAGCCTGATGATGGAGATAGAACCACAGCAAAAAGCCTCTCAGATGAAACCTTTTTATATCATAGCCACACTTATTTCTGCTTTTTTCCCCCTTTCTCTGATGACAGAGAGAACTGGATAATTTTGGTTGAGTTTTGATTAGGAATATTAAATTGGTTGGATCCTCCTGAGCTGCCCAGAGGATTGGCACCTTGTCTGCAACCACTTAAAATGTTTTTTCCTTTCCTGTTTTGTTGCAGCTGGCCCTCTGCCCATCTAAATCTGGGGTTAGAGATGGTTTCTTTCTGTGATGCACAGTGATTAACCTTAATGTGGTCTCTCTGGATGCTTTTATGGTGCTGGGTGATGCTATGAATTTAACTCTGCTGAATTTTATTTCAGGGTAAGTGCTTAAAGACATTGAAAGGGCACAGTAACTACGTTTTCTGCTGCAATTTCAACCCTCAGTCAAACCTCATCGTTTCTGGCTCAGTGAGTGATTTTATTTATTTTTTTTCCTTTGTGGGAAGCAAGTACTGCACACTCTGTCACTTGTCACTAAAGGGACAGACAGGTTCTTTAGGGATCCTTGGCAGAATGATGATTCTATTAAATCATAGTAACAATTACAGCTTTATTTTCTTAACAGATTATTATGATTAGTGTAGCACGCTAATTTATGATTAGAGTGGCACAGGATTTCTGCAAGCAGGATTGATGTAGTACAATTTATAAGTAGTGAATACAGAATTTATAATACAACTTACGGTTTTTAGTCACCTGGATTTTGACTTATCTAGAGGATGGCTTCTAATCACCTCTCCCTCTGCAGACTGGGTCAGATCACAGTCTGAAAACAATATTAAATGAAAGAATATGAATCACACAATCCATTTCAAGTGTGTTTTCCCTCACAAACATGGCTTGTAGTCAGGTGAGCTGTGCATTGCCCCTGCTGTGTTTTCTTGGGGAAAAGCCCTTAATCCATCCTCAGCGTGCAGGTGTCCTACATGGAGACAGGAAGTTCAGGGAGGTGTTCCCAGACTGCTGGTTGTGTCCTGCCCTTTCTGACCCAGCTGGGTCAAGGCTCGTGCTGGAGCTAAGCTGTACCACCCTGAATGCCTCGAGCAGGTGCCTCACTAAACCCCCTCGTGCCTCTCTTCCCTCTCCAGTTTGACGAAAGCGTGAGGATATGGGATGTGAAAACAGGGAAGTGCCTCAAGACGTTGCCTGCTCACTCTGACCCAGTTTCAGCTGTAAGTCCCTCCTGATCAGTGAGCACGCTGAAATGCTTGTTTTGTTTAGCTGAGCTCCTCTCCTGCCCCTGTAGAGGAGTGGGTTTGTGCTCTGTTAGCAATCCCTTACGCAGTCCGGGCTGGGCTGGGGTTGTTGCCAGTTTGCTCAGTGGGAATGAAATGAGTGGTGTTTTCTCTAAGATCAGGGTGGGATTTGGTCCTGGGTGTAGATGTGAATAGTGCAGAGGTGTGCCAGTCGTGCCTGAGTGTCATTCTGGGACCCAGATTTGTGGCACTTGATGCTCAGAGAACAACCTGTATCTCTCTTGCTTTTGTGTTGTTCCAAACCATTACCAAAGTTGTTCCGTAGAACACTCTTGTTTTATATCTCAGTCATTTAATAGGAGAAATGAGCTTGGAATACAGCAATATCCATTGGGATTAAGGAAAAAGAGAAGGTGTTCAACTCCTAATGTCTTTGAAATGAAGAGCACTGAAAACAATTCAGATATGTTGAACTGTGGCTGTTCTAACATGGTTGTACTGCCATGTGTAAGATATTTCACGCTTAAAAATGTCTCTTAATAGTAATAATTCTTTAAAACAGCAGAAAATTGACCTTAAAACATATAAGGGGCTACATGAGAGGTTCTATTCCATGCCCTTAAAACAATAAGGTTCTATCCTAGGTTTGGTACTGCTAATGCTGTCTGAACAGAGTGTGTGTGGTCATCTGAAGAAACATCTATTCTGTATCATAAATGGAAAATAAGGACTTGCAGTGGAGCTTAAACATTTGATCTTTATGAGCATCAGTAAAGTTATTAGTATTAGTAATTAATATTAATGATATTACAGGTGCATTTTAATCGTGATGGATCCCTGATAGTGTCAAGTAGCTATGATGGACTCTGGTAAGTGGTTATTTGTTGTCTGCATCACTCTTCACACCTTTTGCATTTAAAAAAAAGACTTTTTTTAAAAAAAACCCTTGTATTTGTAATGTTAAAATTGTCATAAAAGACTTCAAACCAAGTAATAATGATTTTTGTGTGCTTTTAACAGTCGAATCTGGGATACAGCATCAGGCCAGTGCTTGAAAACACTGATTGGTAAGCACAAATATTTCGTGTCTGGGCTCTTATTTTTCACACAGATATTTTGTGTTTCAGTGAAACTATGAAAAACAAATGAATGTGAAAAGAAATGCTGTCAGTGAGACAACACAGCTGTGCACTTGGTAACACTGCTTTTAATTTTGCTGCAGATGATGATAACCCTCCTGTGTCTTTTGTGAAGTTCTCACCAAATGGCAAATACATATTAGCTGCAACTTTGGACAAGTAAGTATTACAAAAAAAAAAGGAGAAAACCACACAGATTTGAAATTTGGAGTATCACATGATGCTTTATTTTGCTTTTTGGCTGCCATAGTAATAATAATACATGACTTGCTATATGGTGTTTTTTGATGGAGGAGAATATGAATGGCATGGCAGTAAAATTGATACTTTGGAGTTAACTAACCCTGCATTCCAAAGCCGGGCTAAAATGATCCATGTAGATTTTTGGAACTCTGGTATGGAGAAACTTTTTTCTACTGCTAGGAACTTTTCAAATGGAAAAAAAAAACCAAACACCCAAGAACTAAAATCTTTTGTTTTGCTTTTGTTTTCCAGCACTCTTAAACTTTGGGACTACAGCAAAGGAAAGGTAATTAATTCTCTCTCTCTCTCTCTATGTAGACTTTTAGGAAAACTTGGATTTTAAATGTGATTTTTAAACTTAACATATGAGTACTACAGAAAAAAAATGTTAATAGCCTTTTAGTGGAGAGGACAAACTTTTAGCAGGGCCTGTTGCAACAGGACAAGGGGTAATGATTTTAAACTAAAAGAGGGTGGATTCAGATTAGAAAGTTCCCTGTGAGGGTGGGGAGGCCCTGGCACAGGGTGCCCAGAGCAGCTGTGGCTGCCCCTGGATCCCTGGAAGAGTCCAAGGCCAGGTTGGACGGGGCTTGGAGCAGCCTGGGATAGGGGAAGGTGTCCCTGCCCGTGGCAGGCCTTTAAAAATCCCTTCAAACTCAAACTAATCTTTGATTCGGGCTAAAGATCTCTTTGAAAAGAAAAAAACTGAAAATACTTGCCTTCTGCATCGCCCTGAGACATCAAGTACAGCAATATTTCTGCATTTTTTCTCTTCATGAGCAATAAATTGCCTTTGATCTCTTTCACTGTTGTAATGGGACAAATGCAGGGCTTTGTTTTGTGCCCTAGGGCAGAGCTGCCCTCTGCATCCTCCAGATCAGTGGGCAGGGTGGGAAACACAGGCAGATATGTTTAGTCCTTTTTTCCCAGGGAGTTTGTCCTTGACTGAGAAAACTCCCTCCCAGCTGCATTAATGTCTTGTGGCTCTTCCCCTGCAGTGCCTGAAGACGTACACAGGACACAAAAATGAGAAGTACTGCATATTTGCCAATTTCTCTGTCACTGGTGGAAAGGTTGGTGCTGATTTGATTATTTGTTTTTACCACTGTGCAGTTTTTACTGCTTCTCTCTGTAGATAAAAGGGGATTTTGGGGCTGGAAACCTCCTTTGATGGGTGCTGGTTCACAGGTTTCTGTGTCTCTAAGTGGGCCCACTGTCCCATTGCAGATTTCCTGACTTCTCCTCCTCCTCCCTCCTTTCACATGATAACAATGAAATGTTTACTGGGAAAGAAACAGAAAGATTCAGATAACTGTGTTTTCTCTCTGCCCCTCCAGTGGATCGTGTCTGGTTCAGAAGACAACCTGGTTTATATTTGGAACCTTCAGACAAAAGAGATTGTACAGAAACTACAAGGACACACAGGTGAGGGAGAGGATTCTGTTTTTATTGATGGAATATCCCTCATATCAGGCTAAGTGAGGGCTTAGCCTGAACATTTTCTCTCTGATATTCAATTTTGTCTCTCAGACCCATAAATTCTTGACTGGCTGAAGCTTAATTGAACCTTGGGAGTTTGCTCCTTTTTATGAAGGGTTTTTATGGGCACTGAAAATGTTTTATTCTTCAGCTGTGAGAACTTTGACATCAGCTTGCGAAGGAGATTTGCTTGAGCACGGAACTGGTCAAGATATTTAAGTGTCTCATAACATCAGTGACTTGGAATGGTCTGTTAACACCTTCCAGAGCTCAGCTCCAAAGGATAAGGGTTGATGTGGACTGGAAATGTCTGTGCATGTGCCTGGTCTGGAGCCACGAGCTGTCACCTGTTGGGTGCTTCAGACTGAGTCCTGTGAAAAAGCAGAGTTTTGACTGAAATCTCGGCGTGCTCAGTCCTTTTGCTTTGGGCTGCATCCAGTGATTTGGGCTGGATTCCAGTGATTTGGAGTTTAAGGAGAGCAGTGGCAGCAGGATTTCATTCTCAGGCTCTGAAGATTAAGTGTTTCCTAAGTATTGACCAGGATGTTGGAAACATGAAAAAAAAAAAATGGGTTTTGATTCTGCCATGTCTGCCATGATCTGGTAGAAGCAAGAACTGGAATAGAGGGAGTTCTCACACTTTGGAACTTGTCAAACACTTTCCTACTGCCCTAAATTCTTTCCTGCTTGTATTTCCTCTCACAGAGGAGGAAGAGTTGTAAGATATTTACGAACAACACATTTAATTCTGCTGCAAGGAAATAATAACTTGGCTTTGCTGCTTTAAAACACAGTTGCTAATTTTCAGGAATGCCTGCTATGAACCAGATTTAAATAATTCTGTTTTTCTCTCTTTTCTTTTTGTTCAGATGTTGTCATCTCCACAGCTTGTCACCCAACAGAAAACATCATCGCATCAGCAGCACTAGAAAACGACAAAACAATTAAACTGTGGAAGAGTGACTGTTAAATGTTCCAGGATTGCTTTAGAGACTGTCAGGAAAAAAAAAAAAGTTTTTAAAAAAATTATTAAGGAAAAAAAACACCCATAAATCCAGTTTGGCAGGAAACCTGAAGAATATTTGATAAAGTGGTTTCTGTTAGTCTTGGCCCAAAGAAAACGTCTTAGCTCTGCTAGAGCCGGGCAACGTGGTGGAAAAAAAAAAAGATGCAGTGTCTCCTTTTCTTGCCTAACGTTTTGGCAGGCAAATGGATGATTCTGACGTCGGGTCAGAAGTCTTGGACACCCCAAAGATACTGTATTTTCTGATGGCATTGCTTCTGGGCACTGTTGCTGCTTAAGGAAGAGCTGCCAGTCTACTTTGTACCAGTAAGTTAAGTCACAAGCCTAGAGATGTGTGGAATTTTTTTAAATACGTCTAATTTTTTTTTTTTTTTTAATTTTTTAAATTTTTTTTTTCCAGGATGTAGGTTCTAGTCTCTTGGGAAGTTTCTGTGTTGTTTTAAATAGGAGTACTGCATCTTTAAGGGTGCTTCATTTTAAACACTCAGCTCAAACTTTGTGACCAAATAAAACCATGCAGTTCCAGATTTCCCTCTTCTGCCCCTGACTTGACTCCTGTGGTGGAATCTCTTTACCTTCTGTATAGTTGCTTACCTCTTGTTACGTGTGTTTAATAGATGCTGTTCTAGAGCAAAGTTACAGTTCTTCTGTTAACCATTAAAATGAATCTTGCTTGTAGTTGTTCTCAGCATATTTTAATTTTTTTTTTTTTTTGCCTCTTCTGGTTCTAAAGCCAACTCACGGAACACTGTAAAGTTATTTCAATGTAAAGAAGAAACAAACCCAGACTTTTTGTATCTTGGCAATCCATGGTATGAAGCTGTATTGCAAATGGCATGACTCTGTATCTATCTCAGCATTGGTATTTCTTTCCCTTTTTGTCATATCCATGTGGTATTTACACATCCAGAAAAATACCATGTGCCATAATAAAAAGGTGGGATTTTATGTGTATGTTTGTGGTGAAGAGTGTGCTTATGTGCAGTGTCCATGTCCATGGAAGCTTCCCTTAAAAACATTTTTAAGGGGAAATGTTTTCTGTAGCAGCTCCAGGGAGGGAGGATGAGGAGCAGCATTGTGGAGAAAAAGGAACACGAGTAAAATTTATTTAATGAAGGTAAAAGGATCGAGCTGAAGGTGTCCAGCATTGCTACAACCCCTCCCAGAGAGCTTTAGCCAAGGGACGGGATTCCTGCTGCCCTCTCCTTGCAGGATGGGCAGGGATGCAGGATTTACCTTGTGCTGGTTAAGAAATGCACGGAGGCACAGGTTTTATTGCACCCACAGGGTTCTGCTGGGAGGGGGTGTTTTGTTCCTGGTGAAGCAAAAACCCATTTTTTTGGTATTGACCTCGTGTGCTTGGTAATAACAGAAAATCAATTACAGTCCAGACCTCTGGAGTGCTGCTCTGAGGCTGCCTTGCTTTGAAACCCTTGGAGAGAAAGAGCTGCAAGACATGAGGCATAGGTTTTCTTTTTAAAATATAAAAATAGAGTTCATGTTGAGCTGCTCAAACGGCTATTAATAATATCACTGCCTTTGGAGGTTTTTCATTACCCCCAGGAAGGGACACTCTGTCTAGACTTGGTGTCACTGCTAAAATGATCAACTCATGATTTTTTGCAGTCTTATTCTTGAAGTCCAGTGAAACTCTTCAATGCAAGATGTGGCTGTGCTGCTTTACAGCATGGAGAAGCTGGGGTTTTACTCCAGCAAAGCATTTTAATGTTGATTCAGAAATATTTCCTGGCATAGTGCTTCTCATGTTGCTGTGTGTGAGTGGCTTTGCTTGCCCCAGCTGTGCTGTCTCTCCCTGCCCTCTGAGCCACAGAGCTGCGGAGAAGGGAGCTCAATTTTCTGCTATCACGAGGAAATCTCCTGAACGTGGATAGAAAACCCCTAACGTAAAGGATCTGCTGTAAAGCTGCTCTTCGTAAAGGTTGTGTTTAAATCCTTAATATCCCACCTGGGATTAGTGCTGGGGCCTATTGGCATGAGCTCTACTTAGCTCTAATTCTGTGCAGCCTGGCATGGCTGTGGTGGTTTGAGGGCCGGGATTAGCTCAAGCACAGCTCTGAAAACGAGGGTTGTGCACTGGCTGGACGGGCTGGAGTAGGGGAGGTGTAACTTTATGTTAGGTGCGGGTTGAGAGCGGCTGGGGTGTGTTACAGCATTCTGAGGGATGCTGAGTTATTGCTCTGGTGCACCGGCAGCTTTTAGGCTGAGGGGAAAGGCGAGCTGGGTGACTAAAAAAGAGGGTGCTGCTTTTTTCTTTATGGGTCTCCGCCAAAGAAAGCAATGATGGGAAAGAAGAAAAAACATGGTTAGATGCCACGAAGTAGGTGGCAGTGCCTTAACCGTATGTGTGTTGTATAGGCCACTAGGGCCTCTTCCATCCTTATCAAGGGGAGTGCTAACCTTCTCTCCTTTCATACAACACAACCGCCGGGCAGCAGCCGACAGTATTTAAACCTCCACCAGGTTACATCTACACAGGACAGGGTGACGCAAACCTCTTCCCATTTCTCTCCCTAGTTTGACATCTCTTTCTAGTCCCCATAAAAATCTTTTACTCGAAGTCCCAGTTCACCCGAAAACCCCTAAAAATTCCGGTAAAATCGCATAAACATGCTCTTTCCGCTACCTTTTTAATGTATTCATCCTTTTAGCCAATCAACGCACAGAAAGGCGGAAATTCTTCGCCCGCCCCCTAACGCGCGGGGTGTGGTTCTGCGTCAGCCTCGCTGATGGCGGCGGGCGCGCCCGGGTTCGCCGGTTCGAGTCCCGCCCCCGGCGGGGCGGTGCGCGGGGCGGTGCCGCTGGGGTGAGCTCACCGCGGGACCTGCGGTGGACCCGCGTAATGTGCGCAGGGTTTGAGCCGCCCTGCCGAGTGTCCCGGGGTTTGAGCCATCCCCCCGGGTATCCCGAGGGTTTGAGATGTCCCGCCGGGTATCCCGGGGTTTGAGCCGTCCCGCCGGGTGTCCCGGGCTTTGAGCCGTCCCGCTCAAATCCCGCTGGTGGAATCTCCCGCAGCGGAGCAGCGGGGGAGGAGGGAGCCCATTCCCGACGTGTTCCTACTGCCCCGGAGCTGGCAGATCGCTCCGAGTTCCATCAGCGCTAATGACGAGTTACAAGGAGCGGTGGAAGAGGTCGGGTGGTTTTTTCCCCCTTTTCTTAAAGCCTTTCTCTTCGGCATCCCAAGGGGATAAAACCAAACGAACATTTCTCTAAATGAGCACTGCGACACCTCAAACCAGCCCGGGGAGCTGATGTTCCCACCGGGATTACCCCGTCAGCATCCCGCTGCGGGCCCCACCGATGCCACCTTAAGGCATCGCTCCATCCCTCGGCCCCTGCGCTTCTCCCCGACCTTCCCGCTGGGTTCCCGGCGGGAAGGACCAGCCGGTGCCTGGCGGAGGAGCCGCTCTTCCGGATGAGGCTGCAGATCCAGGTGCAGCGCCCAGGGGTTTGCGTGGCCCCGGCCCCGCCAGATGCGCACATCTGCTTCATCACAGACTCACAGAACAGCTTGGGGTGGAAGGGACCTTACAGCTCATCCCATTCCCACCATCCCAGGGTGCCCCAAGCCCTGTCCAGCCTGGCCTTGGACACTTCCAGGGATGCTGCATCACTGCCGCAGAGCCCAGGCTGCTCCTGGCTGCCCCTTCCAGATAACTGATGAGTTTATTAAGGGATTAAAAGTTAGTTTCCCCTCCTTATTGAATGCTCTGATTTATGCATGCGTTTAAATCAATCCCATTTCCTGCCTTTTATCCCTTCTCCCCCAGGCTTTCAGGCTCTCCTGTGTCAGACATTTGTTACAATCACATTGTTTTGAGGCAAGCGAGACACCGTGGGTGGTTTAAGGGATTTGAATCCATGAGCTGCATTACTTGGGCACTTCTCCCAGGTGCCAACTGCCCCTCCTGAGCTGTAGCTGCCCCTCCTTCGACCAGTTTGTGCTGCCTCCCGCTGAAATACGCACCAGCATCCCTGCTAATGAAGATGCTGTTGGAGATCAGGTCCAAACCTGCCTGGCTGGGAGCTGTGTCTGGCACAGGAGGTGCCTGGTGGGCTGGGGTGCCCAGGGTGGGGGATTTCAGGTGCTGCTAGCAGGCAGTTGCTGGATGAGCCACATAAGCAGCTTATTTTGTCATTTTAATTTTTTAATCCTGTGCATTCGGTCGCGCTCTCTTATTAGTAAGCATTAGCTCTCCAAGTCCCATTAGCTGCGCTGAGAGCTGGGGCTTTGCTTGTGGGGACAGCGCAGGAGGAGCCAACAGGGGGCTGGGGGGCCTGATCCTGCAGCTGGTGACATCCATGGTGTCCCATGTGGCTGTGGGTCTGACCCCGGCCCTGTAGAGCCATCACTGCTCAGTCCTTTCCTCCGCTGTCCCCCTGTCCCCTTCCCAACCTCCTGGCAGCCCCAGCTCCCTCCACAGCTGATCCAAGCCCCGGGCTGGCTCTGTTTGGCCTGTCCCTGCTTTATTAAGGCAACTATTTTCTCGTGTGTAAATCCACACGTTGCACTCAAACCCTCTTCCCTCTCCTTCGGGTTTTCCCCTTAACCCCAGGGCCATCCCCAGAGCTGTACTTTGTTAGAGGATCTCAAGTCTCGGATTTAAAATCAGTTGACGTGCTTCTCTTTAATAAAATTATTCCTGCCCTCTTTAAATAGCACAATATGTCACAGAAAGCCGGTGGGTCCGTTCATGAAGATGAGGCAGCTCAGAGAGGAAAAAGAGACGAGGAAAAAAAAAAAAGTAAAACCATACATCTCCCCAAACCCCTTCTGCCTAATCCAACTGAATTAGAGGATTTCGAAGTGGATTTAAAACTAAATCTTGATTAGGGAGAATTTCTCTCCAAGAGCTGCTGCACGGTGGTATTAATGGGAAGTGATCGTGGACAGAGGAAATAGGACAGAAATAACCGAGGGTAGCACATACGCACTCAGGTCTGTGCACGAACTGAAAGAATCGGGGAATTTCTCCAGAGGAAAAGGGAGAAATTAAGCATCAACATAAGGAGCCTGGGTGCCAGGGGCTGGCTGGGCGAGCGGGGAGCAGCCAGACCCCTGCTGCACCGACGGCATCTCCCCGCATCTCGCTGGAAGGCTTTGCAGGTGAGAAGGACGCGCCGAGGACGAGGACGGCCGGGGTGAGGAGCCGGGAGGAGAGGAGGTCTCAGCCCGCTCCCCCAGAGCCCCGTGTCCACCCTGTGCGCTCTGGGTGACCCCGGGAGCTGCCCCCCATGCTCTGCGGACACATGCCCGGAGGTGCCCATGGGATCCTGTCTCTGCTGACCGTGCTGTTCATCCTGCCAGAGGGTGAGTGCTGCCCTTCCCGGGGTGTGGGTGTGCCTTGGAGCCGCAGTTTGCATTCTCCTGAAACCCTGGTGGCTTGGTGTGATTTATCCTCGGGGTGAATTTGGGGGCACTGCCGCCCCAAGCCAGGCAGACGCGTGCTGCTGGTTTTAGGATGGAGGTAATGTCACCGTGTTTTGTACAAAAGGGCAATGCGCCGAGGTTTGGGATCTTCTGGGCTCCTCTTCCCTGATCTGGCCAGGGCAGGGACTCCCATCGCTGTGCCTGGCTGTGTGGGGGTGCTCACCACCCCCAAAAACCCTGTGGGAGCACAGGAGGGCTCGGGAAGGGCTCTGGGTTGGTGTTCAGAGGTGAGGAAAGGTAACGGCAGCAACCTGGTTAATCAGCAGAGGTGGATGGTGTAAATTAATATCCTTTGAAGGCTTTCTTTAGGTTTTTAATGAAACCTGAGGAATGGCTTAATTCCCATTGTGGCAATTTTCAGACACAGACGCTGACCCTGCAGGGAAGGGCTGAGCTGCCACCAGTGCAGGCCCTGGGGACACACGGAGGCCACCAGCCCGGGGTCACAGGCACGGCGGCTCTCCGTGCTCTGAAGGAGGATTTCCCTTCTGTTTCCGAGCTGGTTTGCCTTCCTGATAGACCCTGTGATAACATCAGGGCTGTATCCAGAGGGGAAACCAAACCTCCATCCCTCAGGAGCAAATACAGGCGCAGCTAAATTGGAGAAATTTGGGGGAAAAAGGAAAAGCTGTTTCTGAGCGTGACTGAGCCCTGACTCGGTGGTGTCTGTGGTTGTGAGGTTTCACTACTCTTTACACCCCCTGCTTCAAAGCTCCCTTGTTCCCACAGTTTGATCCCAGCTCAAATCTCCGGCTAATCTCTGATTTCGCACTGACCTCTAGTGGGAGATGAGTCCGTATTTTTGGGCCCACTGGGTAAACAAGTGACGGGCAGCTCCGGGCTCTGGCTTAATGCGACTTGGCAAGGCAGGGAGCGCTGCGAAGCCGTCGGTAGAGAGCAGCTCGGAACGAGCTGAAGTCTTTTCCCCCCTGGAAAAATCCAGCCGTGTTTCTCCTGGTTCTTGTTTAGTGTCTGGACTCCAGTGCTATGGCTGCAACATCGTGGTTGGCACCAAAAACGTGGACATGGGGTGCTCCAGCCCCGAGGTGATCACCTGCTCCCAGTCCCACCAGGGCTTCAAGCACCGCTTCTGCATTAAAACAGAGAGCGGTGAGTCCGCCCCCGGGGGCCGGGGGTGCGGGGGCTTCCCGAGCCGCTGTTCACCCCCCAAACCCAACCTCGCAGCCCCCAAGCAGGGCCTGTCCCCCGTGCCAGGCTGGCACAGCATCCCCTCCACGCTGCCCGTCCCCCTGACGTCCGGCGCTGTGCTTGCTTTGCAGTGGTCCTGGGCATCCTGCTGACCAGCGGCTGTGCCACCTCCCGCCACTGCCAGCAGCAGGAGCTGCCGGGGGTCCGCATCCACTGCTGTGACACCGACCTGTGCAACGCCTCCCCCGGAGCCTCCCGGCCGCCCCCCGGCCACCTCCTGCTGCCCTGTGTCCTCGCCGCCCTGCTCCTCTCCTGAGCCCCCCGGGCCGGGGGGATGCGGGATCCGCGTGCGATGGGTGCTGGCAGCAGCGGTGCCCCCATCGCTGCTCCTGCGGGTGGGCAGGACGCGCTCCTCTCCCCCCTCCTCAATAAAAGGTGCCGAACGCTGTGCCCTGGCGAGCTCTCGGTGATGCCCGGCGGCAGCGCTGCAGCCCGGGGAGCACGGGGATGCTCTGTCGGGGGGCTGGGGGGTACCCGCGACAGCCCTGGGCGGGGGGAGCGCAGGGCCGGGGGTCTGCCCGCGTCCCCGCGGGGATCGGGAGCGCGGCCGAGCCCCGCTCTTCCCACGAGAGGGCATCCGCGACCCTCGCTCCGCATCGCGGCCGCCGCGGGGGCTTCGCGGCTCAGGGATGGAGCAGCCGCGCAGGGCAGCATCCCCAGCGCTGGGGTGGGCGCTGGGCGGGGGGACAGGGGGCTGTGTGAAACCAGAGGGGGTTTCCAGATATTTTTCCCAGCCGAAGAGGCCAAACGGGAGCTTTAACAGGAAAAATCCCATCCCGTGCGGATCGGAACCCAAGTGGCTGCTCCAAGGTCATCGCGGGGGTTTGCGGCAGAGCTGGGAATTAAACGCATCTGTCTCAAGAGCCAGCCCTGTGCTTTTATCACCAGGGAAACAGCATAAACCTCGCTGTGAGAAAGGGATGAAATATTTTTATTCTGGTTTTTTTCCTTCAGATGAAAAAAAAAAAAAA
>VXBT01008648.1:0-112266 GCA_013400235.1 Oriolus oriolus
AACAGATAGTCCAGAGAGGTAGTAGATCCTCCCTCCTTGGAAATATTCAAGGTTGGGTTGGACGGGGCTCTGAGCAAGCCGATCCAATTGAAGAGGCCTCTGCTCATTGCAAGGGGCTTGGAGAAAATGGTCTGGAAAGGTCCCTTCCTGTCGCTAGGGGGCCGGTGCTGGTCAGCACTGGCCGGCCTCGGCCTTCTCAGTGAGAGTGTCTCACAGGGAACAGCCCTTCTGAGGGCACTGGCCAGCCTTCCTGAGCGATGGGTGATCCCAGCAAGATCAGCAGCTTCTCAGCTACAAGTGACTTCAGCTCTTGTGATTCAGCTCTTTGTGAGATCACCCCAGGCTAATTTGGGAGTAAAGAGAGACAGGAGCCTCATATGATGGTTCCACAGAGTAGCTTTTATTGTCCAAAGACCCTGACAAAGGGAAGGCCTGAAACAAAAGCTTCCACAAAAGGAAGACCTCTTCTCTGAGAGGTAAAAGCAGCGGTATATATGGGAAAGGCAGGGGGTGGGGTGGAAACCAATTAGCCAATGGGGTGCAGGTGATTACCATGTGGAAGCAAAGCATGCTGGCTTCTCACCCTGACCCAAAGTGGGTTGCTTAAGTCTGACTCCTCCAGGGGAGTGCAAAAGGCTCTTGTCTTGAGAGCCCACAGCCCTCCACATCTTCCAACCCAAAGCATTCTATGATTCTAGTTCAAAAAGATATTTCTGACTGAGTTACTGGATGTTTACTTTTGCCTCTAATGTGGCCTTATTAGGAAAGGTCTCTAAAGTCAAATAGCGGGTGCAAAGGATTCATGTCCACACCATGGATTTCATTAATATTGATTTCAAACCAGTTTTAATCTGAACTGGGGAACTTAATTCCCTTTAGGTGTCATTAGGTGTGATTTTGGAGCATACCTTCTCATGTAGTTTTATCTTCAAGGAATCCAGATCGCTCTCACTGATAAGATAATTCATTGAAATTAACCAATTTAGATAGTTTTCAACCATTTGCTTCAAAACCACTCTATTCATCTGAACAAATAAATTATTGGACATGCCTATGAAGAAGTGAATATAATATAATATAATATAATATAATATAGCAATATATGCACATGTAATATGTATATAATAAAGTCTATGTATGTGTTGTCTATGTGGTGACACAGAGTGTGTTCACATTAAATATTTATTATGTGCCTGACCTTGATTTAATATCCTAATGAGCCTTGTGGCCCACTGTGTTTGCATTAGGACACTGCTTTAACTGTCTGTCTTTTTGCTGAGACTGAATCTTAGTGAAGGACCTACGCAACCATTGCACCAGTAGAGAAGAACGATATCTAACAAATATGTTTCAAACAAAGATTGAAAGATAACTCACCCTAGCAGACACCCATTTCTTCTGACAGGCAGCAATTAGCACCACATCCTCTTAACAATCAGCTGGTTGCAATTTTTGAGTGGTTCACTGTTGCGCTCCAGGTGGGAGAGAGATCAGGCTTCCTGAGGAGAATGGGCTGCCTTCCGACAACTGGTTTCCCAGGGATGTCCAGGGAGATTCAGAGGCACTAGAACAAAACCAAAAGGATTAAGTCAATTACCCAGAAGTGGGGACTGTGCATATAACCAAAATACAGAACAAATGTATCAAAAAAATGAAAGCTTCCTTGAGACTTCACTCTCCATTCCAAACTTTTGTCAGCATTGTTTAACCAGTAAAAGTTAGGAAAATTTCAGTAACTAAAAGGAAAAGCAGTCAAAATTTAGGATCTATTTGCAACCACCACCTTAGTTTTGGTCCTTAACAAATAATCTTAGCTTACTTCTGCTATTACTAATCTATACATTTATAGTTATACCAAACTTTGTAACAGTCCAGAAGATAATGTTTATGATACAGACTGTATGATACTAGATATCACATGCATATCCAGATCTTTTTGTCTCCTACAGAATTTCCCTCTAAATGCTCTGGAAAATGCTCTCACCAAATACGAACTGTGTAATGGATGCAAAAGTTAAACCTCCAGTGCTGGTAAATAATTCAGCATCCCACTAAACTTCTGAAGCTACGCCTTATCACAAACATTGTGAATTCCTACGATGGCAATATTTAATATAGCAGATTTGGTTAATTATTATGGGAAGCTGTGGGGAAGATAAATAAAATTACTGTTTTTCTTATTAACTGGAAGCAGTTAATCAGTTGGACAAAACTTCGGGGAGCCTAAAAACCAAAGCTGGATTTGAGAGAGTTTATATTAACCATGATGAGAGAACTGCAGTTGCTGCTCATTTCTGTTTTAATGGATGATGATCAGCAATTTGGGAATCATCTGGCTGACAAAACAGAGAGGGAAAAAACCCATGAACTTACGTCTACTATATGATTACGTGAATTAAAACTAGCTTCAAAACTGCCAGTTGAAAACAAAACTTTCAGATAAGTTGCATGTATTTAAGGTTCAAATTTTTTTTGGTGAGGAGGGACACGATATTTTCAAAAATGCTGCAGAATATTGTCAAACGACTGGTCTCGTATCTAAACACTAAGACTCATCCAAGTATGCTTTAATTTCTGCTTTACATTTTTTTCCCAGGTTTGAGACATTTTGTATTTTAAGTCTTAATTTAACATCAATTTTCTAAATGAACTGAAAAGTATTTCTTCTCAGAAAAGAAATAAAACTACTAGCAGAACACTGTTGCCTTCAAAGAGCACTGTTCTTCAGAATTGCAACACCTGTAGGGCGAAATCCACTCCTCCCATCATATATCTTATTAACAAAGCATTTTATTTTAAAATCATTCCCAAAGACTGAAGCAATAGGATTTATGTCCTTAAGTAGAAGGTGAGCAGTGTTATGTGGGGAACACCCCTTTGTGGGTGTTTGTACAAGGCCTGTTCTAGGGACGGTTTTGGTTTCCATATAAAAACGATGCCCTTTGTATTTCTTTCTAATGCCTCTTTCACAGCTTATGCAGCACCTTTGCATCACTGTGCTTAGATGTTGATGACGATCCATTACTACACACATCCCATTAATTGCCCCAACTCCAGTTACCTTGGTCAACTACTTGGTGATAACACCAAGATTATGTTTGTAGTCATAACATGGACTCAAACCACTGAAATAGGGCAGCGCTTTATTACAGGCTCTGTTTCAGGCTAAGAAACACCTTATTAGTATACTAATGCTAATTAGCAAGGGTGAACCAGAGAGTGTAAACCATGAGTGCTGAGTTGAGGGGCAGTCAGTGGTTTATCTGATTGCATGTCAGGAAATATAGGATTCACTAAGCGTTGCTTCTGTGCACCAAAATTTTGCCATAGCCAAAAGACTTAGGGGAAAATTCAAAATTACCTAGAAAACAATAAGACAAGATTAGTTTTTCCTATTTTTCTATTGGGGAAAATATAGTAATTATTGTATAAAAGTGAAAAGCTTGTAGTAGTTAATGTTTAAATCAGTGCAAATATGGGAAGAATCCAGTGGATGGATCAGAAAAAATTATTATTGTGTTTACCATGAAGAGATAAGTAGTCTGGCTTTACCAGGTTCAAAGAGTCTAGTATATAAAACATAACTAGCAAAGAACAAACAAGGTGAATCAGCCCCTTTGCAACCTACATAAAATATCAACCTTACTCCTCAGATTGCCATTCTGGAGAGTTATGTATTCCTTCAAGTTAAGAAGCAAAACATAACAATTGATGTAATAGATCTACACAAAACACAATGTTCACTTTTTAACTTCACAGGAAGAAATTACGAAACCTGTGGTGAGCCAAGAAAAGACCCAGAGTAATCAAGGGCCTTGCATCAATACAAAGCTGTTGTAGGAGTTCAGTTAAATCAGAGTGGAAAAGGCAATTGTTTTTCACATAGACATAGTCCAAAGTATCCAGATAAAGCTTTTCTGGCATCCTCAATTAACTACATTTTTTGCTGTTATTATTTTGGTTTTCAATATTCCTGTTGTGATCTGAATCACTGACAGGCCTTGGGAAAAGCTGAATGGGACACAAGAACTCTTGGAGAGCTATTCAACAGTATGATTATGCCCCATTTAATCCAGAGATCATTTCTTTTTGCAGTACCAGCTGCAGACTTCCTTTGTGAAAGCAAAAAATTTCACCTTGACTCCCTGTGCCTTAGGGTTCCCTCCACTGCAGCTGGAGGCCCTGTTGACTTACCAGGCAGTTAAAGGCATTAGTTTGGAAATGCTGAATGCTATAGCAAGGAGGATTTAAGACACAGACATTAAACCACAGCAGCAAACTATTTTGTGCTAGAATGAAGGAAATATGACATTAAATCCATAGCTGCTACTATAAAAGAAAATACCTGCCTTCATTGCTAAAGAAAGACATGTCCTTTTGTTGTTGGAGGATGTGACCTACTGGTCACAACTGGATCAGGGATGTATGTGGGTCCCATGTAACAGGAAGAGTGATAAGAACACATATTCTGTGGAAAATAATTACATCATAGATGATGCCTGACAGCACCTCATCACTAAAAGCAGTATTGCCCCATGATTAGAACTTCCACACATTGGCCAGCAATGAACATTTGGCTCCTGTCTCCTCTCAAGAGCGGGTACTCCAATTACTGAGCTACTGGGTGAGGGAATCTAGGGAGGAGAGTAGCATTTTACATCACTGACTGGGAAAATGCACTTAAAACCTTATTCTCAGTGAGCCCGGTTAGTACTAGTTTGGTACAAGATTTGGCTGGTGCCCAGTGTCCAAGAGCATTACATTTAGTGATGAACACATTCAGAAATATTATATATAATGTTAAATATAATGTCTCATGTAATGTCATATATAAGGACAGAGATATATATAGATTTATATGTATAGCTGCAGAAGCCAAAATAAGGAAATACAAATATGTTAGTCAAGCACATCTGCTCAAATAGTTTGACAAATTTAGATAAGTATAGTGGAAATAATCAAAACAATTTATGTGTAATGTCAGCTCATGGCTGCACTTGAAACAGTGTATAAGACAATTGAACTCTAACAATACCTCTTTTTTTCTGCAGAGTAATCGTTTGTTTCAAATCAATCATATTTAACCACCGAAGAGGTATTAGTATGAACAGTTGGAAATGCGTGATTAATAACTAGCAAAAAGCCTTGAAACAGGAAAATGATTATTCTTCTAGTGAAGAAATGAGAGTTAAAAATGGTCAAGCTACTCTTATAGCCAGACATGCTGGATTATATTACAATAATATTAACATGAAAAAGACAGAAGAATTCTTATTCTCTCTTTCTTTCTTCACCAGAGAGGAAATTAACTATTTTCACAAACTACCAAAGAGAACACTGGACACTTCATATTTTCACAGTAAAATGGTAAAAAAAATTAGGCTGGATCCTTCCCTCACATTGCCTTTAATCAAAGAGAGAGAACTGGGTCTAGTACAGGGTAATATTATACATCAGTCTTGGTATGATGATCCTCTCTGGCCTTAGAAGTCCTTGAATTTACTATCTACTGTGGGATTTTTTTTGTCTTGAATTCTCTAATAAGCTAGAACTCTCACTCTTTAATGAAATGGGAGAAAGCCTGCAAAAACTGTGGTCTTTTGACATGAAATTAACATACAGGCTTATTCCTGCAGCTCCTGTATGAGATAATTCTTTTGCATCCACAGTTTTGAAAAAAAAATACTCTCTTGTCTAATTGCTAGAGCTTTAACCCTAGAGCTTCTGGTTCAGATTCCCTCATGCAAAATTGAGGATAACCTCAGTTGCACAGTCCGAGCAAGTGTGCTGGCCACTAAGCTGTAGAAATAAAAGAGAATTCACATTCCCAGTTTTTATGAGGGACACTGACCAGCCATACTATCTCTTGGTGAATCTAGTTGAAGCTGAAATTCTTTCAACTCTAGAAAATAACAATTCTTTTTGAAAGATTATCCTGTTTGTATAATTAATCTGAGATGATTATTGGTTTTTAAATCAACTTCTGTGAATCACACTTTTGGGGCAAATCTCTGTGGCTGGTGAGGTACACAGAAGCTCCTTTCTCACATTCCAGTTTGACCAGACATTTTTTAGTACAGGATGTGAAAATAAGAAGGGCAGAAATGAGGGGCACAGCTATCATGCTGTCCTTTCTCAGAGTGGGAGGAGGCTGGCTTTTTTGTATCTGTATTTATATATTCAACTGCTTAGATACCTAACCGTGCTCATCCATCACACATGGAAAACTTGTGGTTCTTTGGCAAAGTCTGTTCTGGTTCTACCATGGTGATAGATCTTCAGAAAGTTAAATCTTAAAACATTCTCTGTTAAATTGTTGGAATTCTTTTGAAGAAGTAGGGTTAGTACAGTTTCCTCTCAGAAGCAGGATTGTGATGAGCAGTTGTGTTTGAGGTCATAGGGGAATGCTCTTCACAGAATAATAATGGCAAGATGTCTGCTACCTCATGAAAAATTGGGTGTACAGCAAGGCTGGAACTGGTTCAGTAAAATTCCAGCCTAGTATATGTGAGAAAAGAGGAAAGAACAGATCTCAGCAGGATTTCTGTAACTGAACCTGATTTCATTAAATTATTTGATTCATAACTTCTAAGTGATCAACTAAGACAGTTTGCTAGAAGAAATTGATTACCAGCAGAAGGAATATAATGTCAAAATTTCAACAGAAAATTTAGATGAAATTCTTTACCACTGTGCAGTCATGAATAAATCAGCCTCCTTGCAAAGACCCAGACGTGGATTCAAGGGAGGCATGTGCCAACACAGGGTTTCCAGATGGACACTGGAAAGATCATTTCCAGGTGGGCACAGAAGAGAAAGCGAACAGGTTTCTTTTTCTGACTCTGATCACGATTCACCTGGAGCACTATGACTACATGTTATCCTGGATTCCAGAGGGAGCTTAAAAATTTGTTCCACACATATACTCCTTTTCCTGGCATGTCCAGGCTAACTAGTATTTTCAAAAGTCTTCTCTCTGCTTTAAATCCTTTTCTTCTGAATTTAAGATCTCAAGAAAGGAAGGGGGTCATGATAGGACAGAATATAATTTGCTATTCTGTGGTATTTTTTAAAGAAAGAATATAATTTTATAGTATTGTTCTTGGACATATTGCTCCTCCAAAGGCCGTGTAGAAAAAGCAAAAAAGGCTTAGTCTTGTAAAACATTGCTCAGTCTTTCCTGTGTGAAGTAGATGAAGCTGTTTGAATAAGGACTGCTTGTAGTGTCCACTCCTGAACATGTACATTCACTATCCTGATTTCACAGTTGGACTGAAGAGCAATGGCCACTTCTTGAAAAAAAAGCTTCTAAGGACTGAAATTTCTCAGAGCGCAGAAAAGACCAGTTAGAGCTACTGAGCTTGCCAAGCAAAAATCCAATCTTTTCTTGCCTTTTTTTCCAGCTTTGAGTATGTATTCCTTCTTAATATTAACTTGTTCTAGCAAGCAGAGCTTCTTGCCTGAAAGCAATCCTTTCTCTGTTTCTAGGGTTACCAGAGGAATATATTAAAAAAAAAAAAGAAGAAAAGAAAAAAAAGAAAAGAAAGAAAAAGAAAAAAAAAGTAGCAAACAGCAGAACAGACCAGTACTCAGAAGTTTCCAGGTCTGTTTTGCAATACAGAACCCAAGGGGTTTTGATAGGGTCTAAATTTGGCAAAATATCTTTCCCATCCCTCCCTAACTTTATTTTTCTAGCCTCTAACTATTTTTACTCCAAGTTTCCCTCTGTCTCTGTGGATGCAGAGAAAAGATCTATGGATAGGAGTCTGGGAATAGGATAAGAAAAGTAAAACTTCCTGGAAAAATTTAATGTTGTTATTCTGAAAGCAATGCCAAGAATCTAACACTGTGCATTAATATATACCAGCATAAATGCATGGAGGCTATATAATCCACTAATTCATATTGGTGTATGGGTCTACTATATTGTCTAATTCACAGACAAAACAAGAGCCCACCTGTCTTCCATCACCTTAAAGAAAAACTGAGCATCTAAATCTTTTCATTAAGGTGTAAAAATGAAGTTAGAAAGGATCAGTAGTCTCCTTTTCTACTACATTAGTACTCTGGAGATGTGGTTTTTTTACTTGGCACTGTGGCTTCCTACAGCACTGCACCATGCACACTCATATGCAGTAAATTGATTTCTTTAAAAAGTTGTATTTTAAAAAAAAATAATATCATTAGAGGCACTTACATTTGAAAAATACACCAAGTCTCATGAGATAATAAAAAAAAGATGATGAAAATCAGAGTTGATGGCCACTTGCATGATATTTCCTTGTCCAGGCGGACCATGACTTGGTTGAATATAAACTGCACAGAAAAATCTGCAAGGCCTCAAACTCTTCAATGTGATTCTAAATGCAAATTAAAACCTTATTTGTGTATTAACGTTATTTTATTGAAAAGATACATTCTACATTCATAAAAAAAATGAATGGTTTTCAGATAAATTTGGACAAGTACTTTTTCTCTTCTTAGAAATGTGCTGATGCTATATTTTTCATGTTATTTCTACCAATGTTTGGTAACATGAATTAGAAGAAATACGTGTATTTATTGCATGACTTTGATTTACCATGTGACAAAAGATTAGATTTCATAGATTTCAAAAGAAATGTTATCAAAAAATTTTACCTTCATACACATTTAAAAATAGTTTCAATTGATGATGTAGGTTTATTTTAGAAACTATGCTGATGCTATGACATCTTAAAAAAAATCTTAATTTTTTTCACTGAATGATATACAGGAAATCCATCACTACTTGATATCTCTGTAGGATTCTTGCTTGACCGGAATCAAGTCTCCAGCTGCTGTGAGATTTAATAACACCCTGGTTATGATATCATCCAATAGCAAAACCTTCTGGACAGCTGGAACAATTTTTACACTAATGCTGTAATTAGATACATAGAATTGTCTTGGTACAGAAAATTACTTAAGGCTCAGACAAAATACAATGTACCACTTGCTAGCCAAAGGTCAAAGAACTTGTTTCCAAATCTACCAGCCTGTTCTGTAGAAGAATTATCTGGGAAACCTGGGTCCTGTATAATTTGACTAAATATCTCTTATGGAAAGACAAAAAATTACTTTTACTATTATGCCACCATATTTATACCTTAAGCCAGTAGTTCAGTGTTTTTCTCCTAGATGTAAATCATTACCTTAGTTGGATCTCTTTCATAGCAGATGTTTTAATATATGTTTTTCTTTTTCTGAAAACAAATATAAATATTTCACAAGAAAGTGCTTGTGACCAGGAAGATTGAAGACACATCTACATATCTGAGTTGATTATACCCACGTGATTTGCAAACCTGGTCAGTCCATAAGCTCCATAGAAAATGAGCACAAGATGAGGCCCTTGCAAGTCGATCACGCTTCTCAAAGATTGCCATTTAGACAATTTGGTCGATTCATCGTTGAATTATTGATAGTTCTTCATATACTTTTGATAAAAGATTATTGATTTAGACTGATGGAAGGTGCCATTTGGAATGCGAATTCTTTTAAGACCAAAAGTTTTACATAGCATTACTATTGACAAAACTGAATTTGGCACACAGATAAAAGATTAAATGAGAAGTCCTTGAATGATTTGAAAAACTGAAAGCTGTAAAACTTTTCAAAACTGTAAATTTTTTTAGGAATTAAATCTGTAAGTGTTTGATAAAAATTGGGATCTAAATCTGCTTGGAAGAACAGAGAAGTCTATGATATTCTGAGATTTTAACAGCTACACTGATCAGAAAGGAAACTATTCAAGCTTTTTGTGTACTACAGTATTATTTTTACTTAGTCAATAGCTACTTGAATGAATGTGAAATGAGTTAAAGTGATTTGGCTGGCATTCAGTAATGCATGGGAAATACTTAAGATGCAGTCAAGAAGGCTGCAATCAAAATTAATCCAAGTAAAATAAACACCCATCCCCATAAGTTGCAGAAAACTTAGTAGAATAGTGAAGAAAAATATGAGTACAAAAGATTAACAGGGGAGCCTTGAACCAGCTAGCTGGATTTTTGTACAAGGTAGGAGGCTGAGGAATGAAGACTGAGGAATGAAGACTAAAATCTAGCAGCATTTTAAAACTGACCTTTGATTCTCTCCACACAGAGGAAAAATAACTCCCCT
This sequence comes from Oriolus oriolus, assembly GCA_013400235.1. Classification (NCBI taxonomy): domain Eukaryota; kingdom Metazoa; phylum Chordata; class Aves; order Passeriformes; family Corvidae; genus Oriolus; species Oriolus oriolus. Next base: position 10,144 of record VXBT01008648.1, read on the forward strand.
CCAAATTAAGAATCAGTTTTCTGGAGGACAGAGAACAGAGTGATGGAAGTGAAAATGGCTGATTTCACAGAAGATAAATTAAAGGATTGTACCAAGAGCCCCAATTAATTAAATAAATAAGATGATTAACCATGTTTCTGAAATACTGCACTGAAGAACAAAGGGAAACGTCAATGTTAGATGTGTAAAACAGAAAAATTTTGGTAGCAGACAGCCAGCGTAACCTGGTGAAGTTGTGACATTGTTCATAATGTCATGTGAAACTTTTGGGGGTCAAGAAGATTCATCAAGATTTTATTAATTTTTCATCGACCTCTTAAATCCACTCTATCTCCAACCTTGTATCTATCATTGATATCACGACAGATTCCTGAGTAAACCCTGCCTTATTTGTGCTGCAAGTGCCGGAGAAAATGGCTTCTGAGAGTTTGACTGACTGGGAAGAGATGACGGCTCTCAACATTGTGGAGAGAGTTCGTATATGGATATGAAGCTGGGCATTCTGTGTGGAAAACTGTGCTATAAAACCAAAATATCATGGTTTGATTTCTGACAGCTGCATAACAACCCAGCAGTTTTTTCCTTTCCCAACCTACCAGCTGTCCAACTAAAAATGGAAATGATTTATGTTCCCCAAAACCCAGCTGACTGACAGGCAGTGCAGGAAGGAGTGGAAGAGCCCCACTGTGCTATGGCACCACTAGAGCAATGGGAAGGAAAGTAGGCAGATCATAGGGATACTCCCTCTGCAGAGATCAGGGAGATTTCTCTTACCCAAAAGCTGAGCTATGCATGCCCAGGCATGGAAGAGAGCTGGCCTGTGATTTTTAGTGAAATTCAAGAAGAAATGCACTACCCCAAAGGGTATATATGTTCCTGATTTTTAACCCAGAAGTAGATGGTATGGTGGATTACAAATGTTCACCATGCACAAGCAATCTGATAGCTCTTTGACACAGCGTATGTGTACACCAGTTTCAGGAGGATAAAAATATAAACTCACTGGAGTCACTGATTTCCCTAGGCAATAGAGTTATTCAGAGAATATTGGCTGACAGCTACACCCACTTGCAGTCATCAGTTCTGCAAGGGCTGGTATGGAAGTTTAAAATGCCAGTATTCATCTCTTTCTCTCTCCTAAGTCTTCATTATAATGCATCTCACAATTTTTTAGAAATTTAGTATACTTTTTTGGCAGATGTGACAGGCGGCTGTAACATCGATATCATCAGTGCTGTTCATCCTCCTTCTTCTTCTTCTTACAGTGATTCTTAGCACATATTAATTGAGAGAAATAAGAAAGGTGCAATCAATTTATTTAATGTCATTAATTAAGAAGAACTTGTGAGCTAGTATCAGATAAAATTTGGCTTGTGCAATTGCAATTTGAAAAAATTTAATCAAAATATTTTCTTTTTTTTAAAAATTAAATATCTTCTCAAAGTTTTCTTTCATTAAGCAAAATATTTTTTGGCACATAGGAGGGAAACTTGAACAAATCTTATTCAGCTTATCAAAATATAAAGACACCCTCTAGATGTAGGACTTAAGTTTTTCAAAGTTCAGTGTTTAGGCTGGGGAGGAGCAAGGATGGAGAAAAGACTTTGAGTGCGGTTGCCTTTTCTTTGCATTTGTTTACCTATTAGTAGCTATTAGTAACATTTTAAAATATGGTTTATAAGATAAACTTCTGAAATATTGTGTGCCATATGCACAAATATGCCACAAGTTAATTAAATCATATGTGTAATTTCAAATAATTGAGCTAAGTACAGCTGGAGAGTTCAGTGGGACTTGCAATGAAATCCTTAGCATAGTACTTAATTATCTCCTTGTTCGATGCAACAGAAAAATATTTGGCCTTGCAAAGTAATCTAAAGGTCAGGAGATTCAGCCTGCATTAGATCAAAGACAGCATCAGGCAGATCAAGAAATACAGATAAAATAAGGAGGTAGCTTAGGAAAATGAATGCTTCAGCTGATCTTGTGTAGTAGGGCTGAAAGCAGGAGAGAGATAGTTGCTAATGATGTAAGTGACCATTTCAGGACTTTGCAGTTCACCTGCAAACAAAATGAGGTTGGAAAGATATATCCACCTAAAACGAAAAGGACCTCGAACTGTGTGTCGTAAGAGCTGCTCAAAATTTCAGCTCGTTTCTGTTAGGAAAAATATTTTGAAAATGCTTAAGTCCTATTTAAAATACTCTTGTTTTAAAACGTAAGGTTTTTTTATCATTGGAAGAGTAAGAATGAAAGTGACACATTACAATATTTGGAAAAAAATCTTTATTGATTAAGTTAAGGGGAGAAGACATGAGCAGCAGCAAATCCCCAATGAGTGGGGATTGTCTCAAATTTAAGGAAAATATTGAGTGCTTTTTGAAGAGACATAATTTTCCTAGGTTCCTACCCATTTGCAGAGCACTGCATTAATGCATCCTATTGGATCACAGGCCTTTATTTTCCTAGGTGTGAGAACTTTTCTGTTCTGTGAGAGTTAGCCCATAAATTCCTCAATGTCAATGAAGGAGCAATGTCTTTGCTGAAGAGATGAATCATGGAAATTTCTGAGCTGGAATGAACAAGGAACACTGAGTTCTGCTCCTGGCTCTGCACAGGACAGCCCCAAAAATCACACCATTTCCCCAAGGGTGTTGTCCAAATGCTTCTTGAACTCTGCCATGTTTGGTGCTGTGACCACTTCCCCAGAGAGCCTGTTCAGTGCCCAACCACCCTCTGGATAAAGAATTATGAATTAACAAATTACTTGTTATCCAGTGGAGATTGTGCATAATGTTACAAATTGGAGGACAGTACCTTTTTCAGCAAGGGAATATGTTCTGTTACTCTGCTCTTTTCCTCCTTTCTACCATGATGTTTGTTTTGCCTGCTCCAAGCTTCATTGGGTGTTTGACTCTAGTGCAGTGGGAGAGGGTAGCAGGGCTGAAAGATGACCCTCACAGAAATGTTATGAACCAGGATAATCATCAGTTATTAAAAAGTTAAGCATTTTTGCATTTCACTGTTATAAGCTGCCAAAACTGAGGAAAACAAAATTCTCTCTTCCATGTAATGCCACAGATGTATAGAAGGTAAAAATCCTGTAACTGAAATTGTGCTTGTATTGTCCAATGGAGAAGAGAACAGAGACACTCGCATTGTTAAATCTCTGCTAGTTTCTCTACCTGCTCAATGGTTTCAAAACATGTGCTAGATTTGAAACCACCACAAATAGAATTTCCGTATACTTGTATATGGAAAATATAAATACATTTTTCCATATTAAAATAACAAAGGAAAAACAATGACTGCTTTGTGGCACAACACAGAAATATTCTTCTGTTCCTGACAATTAACTGCACCCAGTTTGTATAAAGTGTCAGAGGAGTGATTCAGGAGAGATTTCAGAAACTATTAAAGACAGAAAAATTTGTTTAGATTCCCATAAAAATATACTGTCTATGATAAAGTTGTAACAGAAAACCAAAAAGAATTTATACAAATTTTTATACATTTATACAAAAATTATAAATAATTTTTATGGCAGAAGTAGAACAAAATCATGGATTCAGAGGAAAAGAGCTTGAATTTTTGCAGGAATGAGTATGAGAAATTAATGCAGCTGAAGATGTGCACTAGGTTTTTTAGAAGTGAGAAAATACCCTTTTTCTATTGAATAATGCTGAAAAGTGGAAGGCAAGCAAGAGAAAGGTGAAGATGGTGAGGTATAAATTATGAATTCATAAGCATTAAGGAAGGGGAAAATAAGATGAAGTGATAGCAGCTTTGTTTCCTTGTCTAAATTTTTGGATGGGAATATGCTACTGAAATGGATTTTTAAAATATATCCTTGTTTTTATCGTGTGCTTATTTCTTATTCTGTGAAATTTAAGTTTCTAGAATTAGCAGTGCCACAAGTTTCTTTGGAACTGCCTGGTGTAACTACATGTGTGTAAGGGGGCAGGAAGGTGTTTGCATGAGAGTACGTGGCTATTACATTGCCATATTTTGTGCACCAGAGCAACTGCACTGCAATTAGCAGAACCAAGCATTTGAAACAGCTGAAAACATGGTCCATATATACGTTGTACGATTATGATGTCTGTAATAACATAGTCTGCTCTAGGTGTGTGTTAGCTTAATAAACAAAGCTATGAAAGGAAATGCAAAAGGGTATTGCCATCACAGGCTTGGAAGTACTGGAAAACTGTTATATTCCTTGCATCATAAAATATGTCTTATATACTAACCTAATCCCTTTGGAGTGATGCAGTATGGCAAAATAAAAGGACCTTTTTGCATTTAGTTTAAAAACCTTAAATGCCATGAAAAAATGCAGCATTAATGTTGAATTTTCTGTTTTTAGAGCCAACAAGTCAATTCTGTTCTTTAGAATTTATCCTGCTACTTTATTGCCATTGGAAGCAATTTGAAAGTGTTGGGTGCATAATAGTCAATAAATCATATGAGGAAAGAAGAAAAACATCTTTGTTCTTTAACAAAAATGGTAAAGGCTGTAAAATTATGCCATTTTTAAAGGGGAAAAAAAAAAAGAAAAGAATACACCAGAAAATAAATAAAATAAATACAGATTTGGGATCTGATAGACTCAAACTGCAGTAAGGTTAAAGAAGAGAAAAATTATTCAAATCTGACTTCCACAAACTGTTGATTTCAGAAACAGACCAAGGCTTTATTCACAACAGTCTTCTTTTCATTTAGCTCTTATCTTTACATTACGTTGTGTCACTGATGAAATACAGCAACTCATGCAACAGTCATCAGGAAAGCGACATTTTAATTGCAAGTAAATGCAGGTATGTTAAATCTAATCTCCAAGGAGCAAATATTTACCAAGAGTTTATGATCACAGATAGACTTGTAGAATAAACAAAGTGTACAGTATCAGCTTGTCTGCATATGTACTTGACTATTTTTTATTTAAAAAGCATTAGACTACTGAATTCAAAGTACAGCACTGGCTCAATACAAAGCTTCATTGCTCTCTTGCAATGCTAAAGACCACACACACAAAAATGTATTCTTATAAGAAAGAAACATTTGTAAAGAACACTTCAGGATTTGAAGACTTTATGTCTTCTTAAAATTTTAAATAAACCACATGTGTATTTTGAGCTGTATTTCATTAGATGTGATCTGTGGTTTGTTGTGTCTATGTAGATGGTTATATGAATTTCATACTGCTGAGAGAATTAAACAGTTCTTTTGGTCATTCAAATAAGAAACAAAAGTTGTATGAAAATTATCTGCTTTTTGAGTTTGTTGAAAATTGTATGACAAAATTATTAGTATTTTGAAGATAGATTTCAGTACTGACTATCATGTATCATACCCTAGATGTTATACAGTACCTAACTTGAGAAAAAATGGGCTATAAAAGCAGGCACAAAGAGGATTAAATTTTATATTTTAAAAAGCTGGGCTTAAATGTCTTGTACAATCATAAAATCAACGCAAATTAAAATGACAGGAATTTGTCTTTCTGCATTTAAAATATTTGGAATAGAAGAAGCTCTTGAGACAGAAGAAACTGCATTTATCCCCAGTAACGATCTCATTGGATAATAATATATTTTGGGAAAGAAAATTAGTTTTATAAACCCTACTGATGTACAGAATAATATTGAAAATGTAATATTAGAGGAAAAAGACTGAGAATTTAAGAACTTAAGAGTAACTATTGGGATGTAGTTCAGTGCTTTCTCTGAACACTTTAGGTAAATTTTTCTTCAAGGATGGAAAATGACAATTAAAAAGTTGCAGTTTTCTCTTTAGAAAAAAGTCTAAATCCTTATCAAGCTGCTATAAATAAGACTATCACCAGATTGAAATCTTTCTAATCCAATCTGACATTTGAGGGATAGATGACTCAGGATATTGTGTTGTATGGAAATAACCTAAAATACTAAATTAAATGAAAACCAGATATTTGGTATCTGATGTAAAGAAAACACTGTCCAAAAACTTTGGAACATAAAATGACATGGCCTCACTGAGCTCAGAAAGATACTCAGAATAACATTATTTATGTGGCCTCTCCTTCTTTGATTCTTGAACCTGAAGACCAATCATTGATGAGAATGAGTAGGTTTGAGAAACAGGTGTAATTTACATTTTCTTTTCTCCATCAGCATGTCTAGTTTTCTTTCCATCATTACTAGTTGTCTTTCTCATCGGACTGAGATTTTCCTTAATGCTAAAAAAAGCTAAAATTCAGGTACAGTAAGTAAAGAACAACAACTCTAACAGCTTTTAACATCCACTCTCAGTATAAGAGAATTGGATACTAATTTACATGCTGAAAAAGAGAGAAGTTTTAAAAGTAAATGATTCCAAAGTAACAGCATCCCAAGGTGACATTCCCTCTCCCTTGGATGCATATTATGGGGACTATGCTGAACTCTGCTCCTTTCACTCAAAAGAGCACAAGACCTTTTAACTTCAAACTTTCCTTTCAATGCCACATCCACTCCTTGAAACAGATTGGTGAGAAGGAAGAATGTCTCAAGTTCCACTCCTCCGTGATAACAGTGGCCGTTCTCCCTTTATCATGATGCAGCTCCAGCCACCTCTCAAGTAAAGTCTCCAGTACTGGAGCTGGTGCTGATTTGTACAACTAAGCCCATAGTCATTGTGTGATCTCCTGAATGGCAGTGTCCAGAGTCTTTGCTAGAGCATGGGAGATCTCTAACACAGCAACAGGACTAAAAGCCCGATAAAAAAGGCTTTTAAACAAACTGAGGTTTTGAGATCCATGTCTTTCAGCCATGGGCAGTCCTGCTTCAAAGACCACACTGTTGAACCCACATCTTTTGCACATCTTTGTTAAAAGGGTCAAAAACATCTGGCAGCTTCTTTTGTGTGCCTCATTGGATTATCTGCTCCTACTGATGAAAAAGAGGGTAATATCCAACTTAAGTCTGTTAGGAAATAGAGGCAAGACACATATGCTGCTAGTAACGGTGCTGCTGTAGATAATGTGTGTTCTAGAACCCATTATGTGAGACTCCAGGTTGTGCTCATAATCCAGAAAGGGATTTTAGGAAAAAGAAATCAATAATGAATGTGCCAGGATCTCAGGACCTATGGTTTTGCTGTGGGGCAATACTTTCAGTATGATGTTCTCACAGTCAAGAAACTGTGTTATTACACAATATGTAGTTATCATAATTGAGGAGACGTCTTTTGTTACACAATCAGTTGACTGTCCTGACTCAATACCTGTGAGAGAGAGAGTTAATTTTTCATGTTGGCTCCTTTCACAATGAATTACAGTGAGCAGCAAGGAAAAGGACAGTGAGATTTCTACTTCTGCCTGAATTACTGAAAGCTACAAATTTAAGCTAAAGTCCTGTCTGTTCCTAATTTACCTGTTCCTAGGTAAGGTTCCTATTCCCTCTCGTTCAAGTTGCTGCTGCCTTCAGTAAATTGCCGTACCTTGTCTGTGCAACCAGGCAGTCATGCTGGTCAGCTGGCAAGAACAAATAAATGCTAAACAGACACTGGTGACATCAGGAGTTTTTAGCACTGTTCATTTCTGCTAGACCATATTTTCCTGCATCGTTAGTCACTTCAAGCAGTCCATGTCCAGGCAATGAATCAGTGGAGCTGGCTCTGAGCTGGTGTCCCTGGGCCAGCTGCGAGCGTGGGATTCACCAAAAGCACTGCCAGCACAGAGGCACCAGGCAGTCTGCTGGGGCTGCAGACCAAGGGTGGCAGTGGTTGTAGTACTGAATCAGTCATCCTTCTCTGTCAAGCGCTGTCGCTTAAACCACACAAACTCCCAGATGATGAAAACCAGACCGTGCCGTTTGAAGGCACGTTGTGTCTGTCACTACTCTTTATCTCCACCTGCTGGGGTTATTCCAAACATTCCCAACTCCAACCTCTTTCCCAGAGGTGGAAGTACAAAAGCCATAGACGTGATAAGCAAATCCTAGCGATGATTATAACAACGCTTAACTAGATATGCACAGGAAGTTGTGGATATCGAAAAAACCAAAATTGAAATGTTAGAATGTTGCAGATGGGGTTTTCCTGAGCTAATACACAGCCTTGCACTTTGAAAGGAGCTTTCATTTCTGTCTTTATGTTGCTATGTTATAGCAACATAAAAAGCAATAGAAATTATTAGGATTTTTTAAATGAAAGATCCAATTCAAAGAAAAACAGTCCCAAAAGGCAGATTTATTTCTTTTTGTTTGTGTTTGACAGGGATGCCTGTTTCTGTTAGAACTTTAAAGTACAACTTTCTGTTACAATTCAGCACTGTTAATTTTCTCCTTAAATGATAGAAGATAATGTTCATTTATGATTTATGATTATGTTCATTTATGATTATGATTTACAAAATTTAAAAACAAATAGTAGAATCATAAAATCATGGAATGGTTTGGGTTGGAACTGACCTTAAAGATCATCTGATTCCAGCCCTGCTGCCACAGGCAGGGACACCTTCCACGAGATGAGCTCAAGGCTCCGTCCAACCAGGCCTTGAGGACTTCCAGCGTTTCTTAAACACTTGATGGGATGTCAGCAACTTCTTTGGGCAATGATATCTTTAGAAAATGACATGTTTAAAGCAAATATTTACTTAATAATATGTTAAGAAAAACTGAAAATTTGTCTGTATTTAAACAGATCTCAAAGCTTGGATAACTGGATGTACAGGGGTGCCAGTATCGCTATTTAAAAAGAAGTAGGAGAAAGACTTTAATTCATTAATAGGGTTTCTTATGGAACTTTGTGTGAAGAAAAAATAAATGGAAAGAATAAATTTTTCATATACTCTGACAGTAAGATATTTGTGGTTTATTTATCTCTTGTAGAAAAGTGAGCTCTGTCGCACAGGCTCAGTGCTTTTGAATTTTCCATCTCCTCTGCTCATGCATTTTTTACAACACAGTTCTATCATTGCGGTAGAAGATACCTGCTATGAAACATGATGGTCATAAAAGGAGAAGTGATTTAGTATTGATGGCTGGGATGAAGAGAGCCCTTTAATCCAAGCTGCATATGTGCAATTTGTTCAGTGGTGTGGGATTAACACCAACATGTTCAACGCTGCTTCCTGCCTGGGGAGGTCCAAGTTGTCTACTTCAGGGACCCAGGCATGAAGCACTGTGCTGTTATGGCAGAATCACTGCAGGCAATATCATCCCTGCTGTGTTTTCACCTTTACTGGATGTGAGTGGCAAGTATGAGAAGTGCTCTGATGACACAATGAAGGGCTGTCATGACTTGGCATTTGTTGATCCTGTCAGCTTTTGGGGTACTTGGGGTGGCACACTTAGAATTATGATTGGGGATGTAGATATCTTCAGAGCGGAAAAAATGATGGCACGCCTAAATGTATGGATTTCCAAAGTCTGGAAACATTGTAAAACAAGTGTCCTGAATAACCTCTTTTAGTCATGTAAATACTATTGGGTACATGTGGTCTAAATCCCATAGGAAGTGACCTGAGTTTGGCTCCAAGACTGCTGTAGAGTGTTGACATTGTTTGGGGGGGTTTATTGTGAGGGGGAGGGTTTTTTGTTTGGTTTTTTTGGGTTTTTATTGATTGCCCTTTTTTTTGTTGTTTTGCTTTTTGTCCTTTTTTTTTTTTTAATCTTTCTTAATAGAAGAGATGTCAGTAAACCGGATGAAATAAAAGAAGTTTGTCTAGGATCAGTACTCTGTCTTTGATAAGGAAACACAGAAAACAGATATTATGGTTAAGATATCAACATCAATGAAGAGATCATTAATACAGATCTTTAAGGAAGAAAGAAGGAGAGTTTTGTGAACTTTTTCATTTTGTCAAATGAAAGACAAGAAAACTTGGATAGTTGAGAGGCCAGAGATTAACAGAAAGTGGAAGATACTGTTTTCTCTGGAGTCACAATTTAGATTAACTCAGAAACTAGGGTTCAGAAGAGCTTATCAAAATCTTTTGTCTTGGGATCTGAATCTGTAGTGAATCAAACTCTTTAGAGAACAAGTTCAGCTAATACAAAAAAAATTACATCAATCAATCAATTCTCTGTGATCAGGAATTATATTATACTGTAGCATTCATGTATGAGATATGCAAGTGTATATTTCATAGCACATCAGTCATACACTACAGAACATTTCATTTTGTTATGATGTATCATTTAAAAACCAGAATCTGTAATGTGATGCTACAGAAATTTTGTTAACTTAGATATATTCACATCTATACAATGACTTGGAACCTTCAGAAAGAAGTGTTTAAGCAAGTGCAAAGTTTTCCATTGAAACCATTTTATCCTATAAAAATAGACTCCTAATTATATAAAAATATTTTAATCTATAGATATTTAGAATTTCTGATAAACTCTGATGTTATAAACTACTTTTATGGGGCATTATAACGTATATACATTGTTTACAAAACTTTAACAAGTACTGTAGAAGTACTAGGAGGATTATTAGGTTAAACATATGGCCTCTGTAGTTTAGTCCTTCCTTTTTACAAAGTCAGACTTCCAATGTGTTAATCTTGTCTATAATTAAAAATAGGACTAACAAAATCTGGTCTTATTTGAATAAAAATCTGAGGATGGGTTGAGTTTCCTGAACTTAGGCATTCCTTTATTTAAGTTTTGTGGTGTTTCGTGCCTGGTCTCCATTCGACACTCTTGATTCCTTATTGTGTCCTTGATGTCTTGCATCCTGCCTATGAGATCAGATCTTACAGATGATTTAGAGACTCTCATACAGCTCTGCTGCTCATGTTTAGGCAGCTGAAATCACAGCTTTGTGCATGGTTAGGTCACCAACCAAAGAAGGATTCAGTTTAATGCAACTACTTGGGGGATTATTTGTAATCTAAACTCCTTGTACAATCCACAGGGATCAGTCATTCAGTTCAGTTGCCGAGAAATAATCACCTAATGTCAGCATGAAATGCTTTAGGATCTCTCACCTGATTTCCCCATTTTGCTCTACAAGAACATGGGTTTTCCGTGAGTCTTATCTGTTGATCCGCCATGGATATCTTGGATTCTGCAGGGCATCCCAAATTACACTAGAAATCTTTGTTTCAGCAATCTTATCCAGGCCTTAATCGAGTCAGATGATAGAATCTGCAGTCCCTCAGCTGACTGGATGTTGGTGTCCACATTGGGTTCTCTATAGCTCTCCAGAGACCTCTGAGTAGGTACTTACATTTATCCATCCCCTGCTGTGAACAGTCTCACCTCCTATATTTCTTTTGGAGGTAATGGGAGATCAAGAGACAGTAGATCCACATGGCACTTCATTTGGAGGGAGCTTGAGTGGCTAAAACAAAGTGAAATGAATCACACTCTTTAGAGTTACAGTACTCAAATTCCTGTTGCTATTTCCTGTCTAGCAAGAAATGAGAAAGGAAGAGAGGTAGGCAGAAAGGCAGGAAAGAGAAAATGAGTGGGGAGAGAAAGAGAAAGAGAAAAACAGAAAGAGAAAGAGAAAGAGAAAAAAGAGAAAGAGAAAGAGAAAGAGAGAAAGAAAGAGGAAAAGAGAGAGAGAGAAAGAGAAAGGAAATTTTAAAAAAGAAAGGAAATAGGAAGGAAGGGAGGAAGGGAGGAAGGAAGGAAGAAAGAAAGGAAGAAAGGATGGCAGAAAGGAAGAAAGAAAGAAAGAGAGAAAGAGAGAAAGAGAGAAAGAGAGAAAGAGAGAAAGAGAGAAAGAGAGAAAGAGAGAAAGAGAGAAAGAGAGAAAGAGAGAAAGAGAGAAAGAGAGAAAGAGAGAAAGAGAGAAAGAGAGAAAGAGAGAAAGAGAGAAAGAGAGAAAGAGAGAAAGAGAGAAAGAGAGAAAGAGAGAAAGAGAGAAAGAGAGAAAGAGAGAAAGAGAGAAAGAGAGAAAGAGAGAAAGAGAGAAAGAGAGAAAGAGAGAAAGAGAGAAAGAGAGAAAGAAAGAAAGAAAAAGAAAAGAGAGGAAGAAAGGAAAAGAAGGAAAGTGCAGGCTTCTAACTGTGCTAAACATCTCCCCACACAAGAACACTCGTGCACATGTGCATGTGTGAATATGCATGTGTGTGGGTATGTATGTATGTTTGTGTGAGTGTTTGAAGTCACCATTAATACAGGAATGCATCTACTGTTTAGAAACAGAAATAAACACTGTCAAATCATTCAGGAAGTGTGAAAGCACTGACCCTGTGTTTGTGCCCTGGAGCTATTTATTTTGTCTTTATCCTAAGCTCTTTGTTGAATAAATGTCTTCTGCTTCCACAAGGAACTAAAGACCACTTAGCTAACTGAGATCTAAAACATTTGTGTTTTTATCTGCACTATTTTTATTAGAAGCATTTTAGTGACAGGAATAAGTTTATCACTTGCTACTCATACTATAGTGCTCATTAATGTTCAGGATTAGCGTTTTTTTGTTTTTTTTTTTTCATTATAACTTAAATGCACCGGTATTGAGAAGAAATGGAAATTTTTTTGAGTAATTGTGCAGATCTATAACTAATGAGAACATCTGAGATGTCATGAACATGGTAGATACTGAGTAAAACTAAGGTTTGCAGTATTGGAACAGAATTAAGAGTAACTTTGCTGAAAAGTAATCCAGAAAAGGCAGATGCAGAGAGACACAGATATAACCTGCCCTTCAACTATGCTCATACACAAGCTTACAAGAAGGAGGCTCTTCTGTCTCATCTATGTACAGGTAATATTGACACAATTTCTTCTGTCCTGTAATCCAGACCAAGTAACCTTACAAAAAAATAGAAAAAAATTATGATATTTTGAGTCAATACATGACAAATGGAAATCCCATGCAGCTTATCAAAATTCCTTTCTTTCCTTTATCAATTATAGGCAATTATTATTTTCAGTTATTATATTATTGTCTTCACTTCCTTGCTTTGCTACAGTGCAGTCTTGCTGCAGGTGTCAAAGGTGGCAGGTACAAGAGAAAGGAGTAGGAAGTGAGGAAGCAGTAAAGCTGAGATGGTATAACTTATTAAAGCACAGTTATAGTTGGGGAAAAAAAGAAAAGAAACCTACAAAATATATTTAAGAGATGCTGAGAACTAAAATTTATGTCTCTGGTGATAATCATTGGCTCTATAGAGAGATGATGATAACTTCTCTATCCCTTTGCCTGTCTTTGCCGTGTTCTACAGGATGATTTTCTTTCTCTTTTCCCTAGGCTGAAAGAACCTCACCATCTCTCTGCCTCTCTTCTGCCATCCCCTAATTACATCTGTTCTACTCCACAGTCACCAACTATCTTTTCTTTCAAAGCTGGTCTAATTGATACGTATCTAACTAAACTCTGAGTCACTGGTCTTTACTAGTATCTAGTTTTTAAAGTTCTTTCAGACCTAAAAAAAGGGTCTGTGTGCCTGAAAGCCTGTCTAATTTCTCCAGCCACACCAGGTGGTAGAATAAAAGGTACTGTGTCTGCCTGCAGACCTTGCCTTGCTTTGTTAGAGGCCTCCTATGGAGCACCGGTGTGAGTTCAGAATTCCCTCTACTTGAACCTGAAGTGCTGGGGAGCAATTTTTTGACAAAGCATTATGACTCATTAGTGACTCAGAAACTGAGCTGGCTCAGGCAATCCCTGGGGGATTTATATCAAGGCATTCAATATGATTGATTCCCCCAGTACTGAAAACAAGAAGTTCCTCAAGGTACCTGGCGACCCCAAGAATGGCTTAAATTGTCATCCCATATGGCTCTGTTCTGGCTGTCTTGTTTGAGGTAGTTGGTGTCCCCTTAAATGCCAGCTTCCTATTTTCAAGTTGTTTTTGAGATATGGAAACTGCAGAGAAAATAACAAGTAGCAGCAATAAAATCTAAGACAGAAATTGCTGTCAAAAGTAAACCTGTTACAGTTCTTTGGGACCTAATGTAGAACCACTTTAGAAAAAGTAAGTAAAGTGGTATGGAATTTATAATGAAAAATAAAATAAAATAAGGGCTGCACAATACTCTAGGTCTTCCTTCCTTAGCTTTAAAGAACAGAATAGTTGTCAAAGCCTAAATATTATTTGTTTTCTTTTAGAAGCTATCTGAATATTGTAATTTATTTAGGAAAGTGCTTATTTAGCAGGGAAAGAAAACTGAAAAACTAGCTATAAAACCAGAGGAACAGTTATGCTTGCCTTAGTAATGACCCTTTTTAGCTTGTTAGTGCAGAATAAAAAAACGTGCATGTGTGCATTAAGTAGAGTAATACTCATCCATTTCTACTTAGAGGAACAATTATTAGTCTGGAGGCCTAATCTACAGGTTTTGAGTTTCCACCATATTTAGATCATAGCTACTGCAGACTGTCTGCAGGTCTAGGGCCTCTTGTGAATCCTCTCAATCCTCATAAAATGGCTGTGGTTTGCCTGTGGAACTGTGCTGTAATTTTAATCTGAGTGTGTTCCTGTAAAACGTAGAAACAGAAATACTGTTAAGTTCTAAGGGACCTGCCAAAAGAAAAGAAACACAATCACCATTTCACAGTTTCATTCCCCCTGTAAACTCCACCTCTGTAATATTTAGGCTGGCTTTTCTGAAGGACTTTTGTGAAGGGATAATACAGATAGCTGAAAGGGTTTTAAACATAGAATTTCTTCTCTCTGTTTTGGCAGCAGCAAGTGAAGCTATAGCTAGATTCATTTTAAAATAGATGATTTTCAGTTGTCTGTACAGATATGTACATTTTACACATTTGTTAAGACAAATGAGAAAATATCAATAAAATACATAAGCCTTCATAGGGCTCAACATGCATTGGACAGCCAGTGAATGGTGATGAGTCTTATGAAAGTGCAGATATATGTGGGTCCTGCTGCATGTAGGCACCAAGGTTTCTATCACAGCCCAAGATCAGTCTGAGATCTAGTTGAGACTAAAGCTATAGCAGAATAAGACAAAATAATGATTTGTTGAAATCATTGAAAAAAATGACACTGTTTTCAACACAAGTATCACCTATTTTATTATTTTATTTTTCTCTGCTGTTCCTTTTTGAAATAAACTTTAACTTACAAATGACAATAAAAAGATTAGCATTTTTTCATGCAGTAAAAAAATCTAAAAAACCATTTTTCTCCCCAAGGTTAACTTTATTGTGTTGGTGTTATATCTTGTTAGTAGCCTGTGTTTTCATTCTAAGGTGCTCTTTTTAGGAGATTGCCTGTGTTTCTCTTCGCTGCATCTTTGCCCTTGCCAAAATTAAATTGATGTTCCAGATGCTCAAAACTCCATTGAAAGCACACATTTTAATTCCTTGTCACCTCTGAAAATCAGATCATAAATTTAATTTTGGCTAAGTCAATTAGGAATAAGTAAAACAAAAGAAAAAAGAGCTATAGGATAATGAAGATTCAGACAATATTTTTTGAAGACTGAGATGCCTGAAAATGTGGTTCTCCTCTATCCATACATGCCTGTGTTAATAAACTAAATGAGGCCAGGGCAAGAATTTTCATGCTCCACAGTGTTTAATTATTCATGTTTCTTTGGCACGTGTTTGGTTAGGCTTATTAGCACTATCTCAGACTGTGTCTGGGTAGGGATAAGGGGACAGCATTCCCTGAGGACAAACCAATGAAATCATCATGTTCTGGGATGTGTCACAGCTAGTGACACATTTCCTTTGCCAACAAACCCTTTGACCAAGAGGCAAGAGAGCCTGAGCGAGCCCAGCTGAGCGGGAGTTGTTCACCAGTGGCAGCAGCCCTCAGTCCCCCAAAGGGCAGTGTGGTAGCGGGGGTTTATTCATGAGATGCTTTAGGGCCTTTGCAGTCAAAGAAGGTTTGAGTGTAATTTGCTGCCTTTCAGGAGACTGCCCAAACCATTAAAGGGGAGGATTTTGAGAAAACGAGGTTTTGAATTTGTTTTTCCAGTTCAATGCTTATGTAGTCAAGAATAGGAATTCAAGGACTACAGGAGAACTGAGACTCCTGCCTGTTGGCTGGGGAAAGTCAAAACAGTACTCTTGGGATTATTTCAGTTTATGGTGGGTTTTTTTTCTGTACTAAGCATCTAACAGAAAATTAATACATAAAAAACCTATGGAGAGGGGTTTAAAAATCTATAGCTCACCACTCAAAGCCATTTCTTACTAGACTGCCTACTTTGTTCTTGCCCTACTGTTCTTGAATACATTGCACAGTATCTCCTTTCCATCTCTTGAAATTTTCTTATAGTTTTGAAATGAAGTCTGTAGAGGGCTATTTTAATATAGAGTGCAGAAGAAAAAAATTAAATATATGTGAAATGTATACAGCTGTACGTTTCTGCAAACCCATACACGACTGGCCATTTGATTTTTGCTAATTTAGCAGCTGGTTTATTTTCTGTATGTGTGGCACCATCTTGCCTTGTGTGCTGGGTTGCAGTGTTGTCTCTCCACAACACAGGTTACTTTGTCATGGAGAAATAATGCAAAAATGGATTAATATAATATTGTGTTAAAAATGTCGTGAAGATCTGCATAGCGAGAACTCCTAGGAGAGTGGGGAGGGGAAAAATAAAATCACACACTTTCATAGACTTGTGAAATGAAGTCTGCAGCTTCTGGCTCAGGGTTTATTTCTCAAAAAAATCTGCAATAATAATTTGCATACTGAATGCACTCCCAAAGCAATGTAATTATTGGCATCATTTCAATATGCATTGAACACTGATGTTTAATTAGTATTTTATTAATTTTTGATACTTAAAACCAGAGCCTGGAAGACTGTTTTATTGTGGTAGCTGTAGAAAATATTATGCATGTCTGAATCTCTGAGGTCGTAAGATACACACTCAGACACTATAGTGACCTGTAGTTTAGGAATGTAGAAGTGCACTGTGTCTTTATTTTAGAAGTGGTAAATGGTGGAAAAGTTTACCAAAGTGTTCAAAAAAAAAAAAAATAGAATCAGCCATACAGATAGACAAATGGAGAGGGGAGGGCAGTTACTCACCCAAATCCTATTAATGAACAGAGTCGTTCTGTGCTGAAGAGAGTATAGACTATAGCAGGTGTGTAAATGAATTGCCATAATATGCCATAACCTGCTGTAAGAGTGTTTAATTTCCTTCTATGAAATGGAGAGCCTTCTTTTTCCAACTGCTACTTAATTTCTGGTTTTAATATATGTATAGCATCTGTACATTTAATCAGCATAGTTCACAATATATTGCTGCCTTGTTACTAATATAGCTAGTATTTTTTTCTACTTTATTAGCCCAGGATTTTGATGCTGTTCAGATCAAGGTGGATCATCCAAACTGGGTATACATTAACTTATTTATAGATGCAGGCAATAATAAAGAGATTTTGTTGAGACTGAAGAAGTTAAGCTTGTGTCATCCCTGTGTACCATTTGTATTGCTGTAATACATTGATGTTATGCAGATTTAAATTTTAATCCAGCAACAATTTCTTTTCTCAGGTGTACAGGCAAAGCAGAGTTCACATTTTTGACTGAGATTAGACCTTCTTATATTATAATATCTAATGTATGTGAAGTTATGAAGAAAAGCCAAAATAAATGCTGCAATGTGACTCTGGAAAAGTAATAAAATGGCTATCTAATCACCAAAACTTTTTCTATAAATTAGGAATGAAGTTATATATAAATAATTTTTTTAAAAGTGTATTTTCAAAACAGAAAGTTTTTATTTCAAGATAGTTCCAGTTTTCAGCAAATTGCAATTTTGTTTTTCCATGCTCCCTCCTCCGAGTAACTTTCTACTTCGCAGATGCTGCACGGCATAAATAACAAATTATGAACTGCTCTTGTGGTCATATACAACACACACACAAGTAAATCTTGAACATTTTACTTGTATATGTGCTCCTGCAGAGTAAATGCTACAGTGCATTTAAATTACTCACTTTACTCTTGTATAGGTACTCTTTAGATTCTCTTACCTAAAAGCATTGGGTACAGAGTTACATTGCAGGGTTTTTTTCCTGCCACTGAAAAGGCAAGAAAATAATGTTTTAAAATACTAAAGGTTGCAGAGTTTGACTTATTCAAGTCCACTGAAAGAGGAGAAAGATGACCTTTATATATAGGCCTTCATCACAGAAGTGTTTCCCCTTACTCCCGTAATCTTGCTGCTGAATTTCACTGATTTTGAATTCTGAATGCCATTTTACTTTCAATGTGAGAAAATTCAAACAGTTGGACTTGATTTTAGCACAAATCCCAAGTTTACAATCAGACATTTGTACAGCATTATCTTTGCTGTCAACTGTCAGGCAAACTGGCATGATACATGCTGGACTGTGCCCCACACATTCACTGCAAAAATCACTGCTCCCTTTACTTTGCAGATAAGGGCAGAAATGCACTATTCTATAAACAAAAGCTGAGTTTTGCAGTGCCAAACCCAGAATCAGCAGTGGCTAGAACACAGCCGGGTTATAAGAATTTATTTTTTCCATAGTTTTTTAAAGCCAGTTAAATAAATGTGTTTAGATATTTTCATGAATCAGAGAGATTCTTTGTTAACAATTTGCACTCTGACCTTATTAGGGAAGATCCAGATTAGGAAATATATTTTGTCTGCCCCACAAATTGAACAGAGCTGCTGAGCAGTGCACTCAGAAGTGAGACCAGTGAGCTCTGCCACTTTATTAAACTGTTTTGCTTCCTACTCCTTCTTCTTTATTTGAATAAGCAATCCTTGTCCAGCATAATTCAGGTTACATAGACTGGGATTCTTAAATATTTTCATATGACTAGAGGGAGAGGGAGAAGGAGAAGTCAATTTTTTGATAATGTTTCAGACTCCAGAGAAAATTAGAGCATGAGAATGAATGCTGGAATGGAAAATTAATTAGATGGCATTACAGCAGTTTTAAGTAGAGGTTAGGGAAAAAGTACATTAATTTTGAAAATAAAGCCCTCCTTCACAAGCTGAATAATGCCTTGTCTTACTTTTGGCTTCATTCAAATTGACTTTGACTGCTGCATAATTTTTAGGGTTAGAGGAATTTTTTCTGCTGCCCCTTCTATCACCTTCTAATAAAGTAGTAAGAAAATTAAACTCATCACTGTTGCAAATTTGACAGTTTTAATGAGGAAATATTTCTTGCCTCTAAGCTCTAATTGAAGCAAATTGCGTTTTTATATATGGATATATATGCGTTTTTATAACACTGAAACAATTGCCTGGAGAGCTTGTAGATGCCCCATCCCTGGAAACATCCAAAGTCAGGTTGGACTGGGCTCAGAGCAACCTGATCTTGTTGAAGATGCCCACGGTCATTGCAGAGGGACTTGGACTAGTTGACCTTTAAAGGTCTCTTCCAACCCAAACTATTCTGTGATTCTATGATATATATATTTTTTATTGTCATGTCCTGCATTTCTTCATGGTAGCCTACTTCACCTGCCCTCAAAAATTACCACTAAAATTTACAATTGAGGATGAATTGCCAGAAATGTCTTGTTTTAAATGCTGTGCTTTGAAAAATGTGCAGGGCTTTTGGTGTGCTGGTCACCACAATTCTTCTTGTTAAAAAGGGTGTTTGTTGAGGGATTTTATGAAGTGTTTGAAAATATACGAATATCAAGAATGTTTTTAGAAAAAAAATAGGTTAATTTACTTGAAAAAGAATATTTGTTACAATATTTAGAAAAACAATTAGCAATATTGGTTTTGCAAAAACCCCCATGTTATTTTGCTTATATTTTCTTCCTTTATATGTGTGGTCAGGACATCTACATGAAGGCACTGGTGTGTTCTGTGTAAAGCAAAGATACTGCTTTGGTTCATAGCATTGCTAATTAGGAATTCATGTACTCTGAGCCTGAGCCTGAGGGACACAATCAGCAAAATAATTTTTGCCTAAGACTTCATCAAATGTGGGAAAACCCTCCAATTTTTATTACTATTGATGAATTCATTTTCTAGGGCTAAATTACCCGTCATCACTGCTATTAATGCAATACATGTATCCACCTTTAACTATATCTAAGATCCTGTAGGATCTCAGTATTGATGTCACTTCACTCCTTTAAACAAGAATAATTTAAATCTTTTTCTGCTTATTATCTTAGTCTTCCTGGTATTGAAATACAACACTTCCTAGCACAAGCAACCATTGTCATCTGCCAGAAAAAAGAAACAAACAAAAGCAAAATTTTGGCAATAGCAGTAGCAGCTGGAAAGGGAGCTAAAAATAAGTTTACCAGTGTATAAATAAATGGCCTATACACAGAGACTGTGCTGACAGTGATGACAAAACTCTACTGCAGATAATTAACATTTAAACAGTTGTGTACCACTTAAAATCTTTTTTGTTCTTATTTGGGCCTTTTCTAGCTCTAATAAAAGTTTCTTTAAGGTACATATAGGGTTCAAGGTGTGGGAAAACACATGATGTTCTGTTTTGTTCTCTATCCCTTTTAAAATATTTTCTTTTGAGTACTACATTGATATTTGTGTGGGTTGATCTATCTCACAGACAGGTTTTACTCCTGAATTGTTATGGTCTGCTTAGAAACAATAACTTTATGTTTCAGCTGCAATTTAAATTTTTTTTGTGCATAATTTCCTGTTTATCTGAATTACACTTCATCTGCAACTTAAATGCCCATTGACTGAATATTAATATGGATTTCTTCATAGTCTGCTCTCATTCTTAGTATGCTTAATACCTACTTGGTGTTATCAGCAAACTGTAATTTTGCTCATTTTTCCAGAACTTCAGAACCTTCAAATAACCTTCAAAGAAATATGATCAATAGCAAAGAGATTGTGGGCTTTCACTTCAAGGATGGAAAACAGCCATTCATTCCCAACTTTTGTTTTGTGTGATTCAATCAATCTGTTGTGGTGGTAATGTTTAGTCATTTTCTTGTTGTTCTTGTTCTTGTCATTCTTCTACGAAAGTGTGCCTGCAGAGTATGCTTCAATGCAGTGAAGAACTTCCTAAATTGTTCTGATTTATCCTATGGAGCTGAAATAGCTCATGCTGAGTTTAAGTTTTACAATGCTAAAAACATTAACATCCTCCTATATTAAGGTTTTCCTATTGTCATACAGCCCCAACGTCTTTACAGCGGAAGCTTTCTTTGTGCCTGTTTTGTCACAGGGAATCTTAAAAATGACCACAATGAAAGTGGCAAGAAATCCTAACATTGGCTTTTGCTTTCCCCAGTTTGGTGTCATAGCTAGTTTAGGATTATTTAATTCCTGTTTCAGATCCCTAAATCCAGTGGCCCAGAAGTCTGGTGTAGATCATGTGTCAGACTGAATCCAGCTCTCTCCTCTGTACGTCTCCCTCAGGTGCTGAGCCAGGCTGGGTTTGCTGAGCTGGAGTGGTGACAGCAGGGCAAGGACAGCTTGTTTTATGGCCACTTGACCTTACCTGTACATATTTGCAAAACCCGAAAAGTGCAGAAGGAAATCAACTTCTGTCTTTGTAAATTACTGTATAGGATAAGAATGTAGATAATTCCTTCTTCCACGCCTTTTTCTACACTTCCTTTCTGCTGGTCTCCTTTTCCCTGTCTCCTTCTCAGCCCAGACACTTTTATTTCCACAATACCTGTCTTGCGTTTGTTTTCCCTCTGCATTCTTTTAATTAAAAAAAAATATTAACCTTTGCTGAATCAAGCTAACACACACAGCTTCCCCAAAGCTGCTTTGCTAACTTCATTTTAAATTTTTTTCCCTTTTTTGTGTTTATAGATGTCAGTGCCTCTGCAGCAGTCTGTCTTTTGGCACACGTTTGTGTCTTTTGCACTTATTCTTCTAAGGAAGAGGGGTGCTGAATAACCCCCCTATTACTAAGACTAATATGAGAAGTTATTATGTATGACCACATTGGATGATAATTTGGCTGTCTGGGGAGTTAGAAAGGAAAAAGCCAATTTTACATTATATTAAAGAGAAAATTAATTTCAAGATTCCAGAATGGATTAAAGGCTGGAAAATCAATTTACTTGGATTAGAAGTAATTGTTGTGAAAAACATGTATTTCTAAGAAGAAACCTTTGTTTACTTTTGACTAATGAGTTTCAAACTTCATTAAAACTTCATTATGGTTATTTTTAAAAGAGTGATTAGAAATTCCTGGCTAAAGAAAAACATACCAGGCCAGAAAATATCAAGCAATATCTGCAAAGGCACTAAGCTACTATTCCATCCACTAACTGAAATCAGAGCTGACAATTAGATTTTGCTCGGATAGGAGCCACTTGAAATTAGAGACAGCCCGGGGACGTTGCCCTCTGACAGTGTAACTTTTGCAAAAGGGAATTTGGTTTGTAAGTAAATCAAGAATCTTTATGAACATAACTGATATATAATCACTCTGCAAAATTCACTGCTTAAGAGATTCTCATACTTGCAGCCTTGACAAAGTATGGGAAAAAAGATCAAAATCCTCCAGAAAGGACCTCTGCAATGGACTTCTGAATTTGTTGAGATCACACACACAGCACTTTGATGAAACTTTCTGGGGATGTCACTGAAATTTTAACCTACAACTTCATAGGATGTGGAATCAACCAACTGTAAAACTAACTGTAATTAGTGATCTGCATGGAAAAGAAAGTTGCATATGCAAGCAACAGTCAGGCAAGGCAAACTGCATCTCTCCTTTGATGGGAAATTATTTGGAAAAGTTTGCTAGGGAATAATTATGATCAGCTGAAGACATTTTAGAAGATGGAATAACAGGGCTTTGTGAAAAAAAGCTTAAAGATTTAAAGTGCATTAAATCACTTCATATTTGCATATGAAGACTTTAGCATATATATAGCTGTTTATATTTATCTTGCATATGTCTGTGTGTGCTATGTCTGCATAGAATAACAGGATAAATACATGTGGAGGCACACGGTTCCACCTCTTTTATTATGAGTCACGGTAACTTGACAGCAAATCCCACATTTACTATGAGGAAACAATAGGAAAGAAGGAAGAAAAACAACCTGCTCCCGCAGCTCTCGTAAAATCTTTGGCTCATTCGCTACAGGTGAGGTGAAGGTGAAATTCACCACTTGCAAAACCAGAAAGGTGCACGTCTGCCCCAAAACCTTACATTGTGTGTGTCAGCCCTGGGTTTGTGTCTGACATCCCAGCCATCTCAAACACAACTATATATCTGTATTTAAGCACCTGGCAGCAACAAGCCAACCTGGAACAGCCACAGAATAATGCAGGGAAGCGTAAACACCTATGCTTTAGGTACCACCGGTTATAAAGTGAGGTTGGACACCTCAGAAGAAATGTACATCATGTCACTGCACAACCAGTCCCATCCTATACACTTGTTTCTTTAGACCAAGACAACATTTTACTCTTCTGCCACACCTAAAAGACTTTTCTTAATGTGTGATTGTAGTATTGAAGATGCTGAGATTAGTAAGGAACATCAGCTGTAGCTGATTGTTTGTACATAACTCCACTCCTTTTCATTCAGGCATACATTATAACACTTAGACAAAATACAGTGCCATATTTCTCTCTGTCTTCCTATGTTAGATACTCTATCTGAGCAGGAATTGTTACAGGCTTGGCAAGGTGACACCTAATTCTGCCATGGGCTTTCTGATTTCCCTATTCAAGTATGAAAGACAAGTGGAGGATTCCTTCATGAAACATGTTAGCATTAAAGGACATCTGAGTGTCCTCTTCCTTTCCAGTTTGATGTTTACAGGAATGACTCAAGGCTGTGGGTTAAATATGATGTCATCAACGTGAATGTTTGTACTACCATGTCCCTGAAGTAGACCTAATCCTGGAATACAAGGTTCTCACTTTATTACTATTAATTTATCCAAGATATTTAAAAATCCTTTTTCTCCTCCCCCAAAAATAGTTGATAAGAATAGGTCTTTTTTCTTCTATACTGTATTTGCCTCTATAGAAATATTTTTCGTCAAAAGTGCCATATATACAACATGCTTGAGGTTTTTTGGATCCCTCTTTTTTTTTCCCCTCAGCACATCAGTGTTGATAGTGGCATTTAGCAGTGTACACGAGTGCTTTTATTGATTTTCCAGCATGGATTCACCCTAAACAAAGAAAATTTTCCTAAATGAATAATCAATGCTTTTAATTAACTAATTCTGACTTTCCAAAAATTTTCAAGAGGAGATTTTGAAGATATTCGGGGTTCAACATATGATATAGAATCTATACTTCTGCAGCTGTCATTTAAAAACAATGAGCCCTACCCACATACACCAAAGTGTGTCATGTTGCTGCTGCAAATCCTGAGCAAAATGAAGCAGCTAGAGCAAAAGAATTCTCAGAAACTGGCTGATATCTTGATAAAGGTGGTACCCAAAGGAGAAAGTGAAAACCAGTGCTATTTCTCATTTTGTGAAGGAAGAACAAAAGAAAACAAAAGGAGACTAAGAAGGCATGATGAGCATTAAAAATAAGCCATGTTGTGATGAAGCACTTAAAAGACTGTGACAAGCAATGGAATGTTAAAAAAGTTAATTCAATGAGGTGCTTGGCAATATTTTCCTTTGAAGATGAGAGACTGGTAGAGCAAATAGGATTTAAAGTGTTCTGCTGCTCACATAGAGCCTTGCCTTGTGGCATCTGTTAACAATGACTTGTTCCAGATTCAAACCCAGCCATTATTAGAATAGAAATTGGTATTAACTGCTTTTTCAATTAGAACAAGGCTTTCTCAGTGGCAGAGAAAACAATTGAATGCAACCTTTAATGGGACAGTGTTTCCTCTGAGAACACCGTGGGATACGAGGTCCCTTTCTGTAGCTTTGAGTTAATTGCTCACAAAAGACTGCAGGAGATGGTATTTATTTAAAATTGTTGCTGGCATTGCAATAAGAGATGCCACTCCTAATTAAATTGGAACATGTAATTCTGCATGGAAAACTTGTTATGCCAATACAGACCTTAAAACATCTTGGGGTGACAAATAATAGAAAGAAGACACAAGTGTAAGTAGCAAATACATGAAAGAATTCTAGTTCATATCAAATAGATTTCTAAGAATACATTTTCTGAAATAGTTACAATTTTACTTACCCTTAGTTAAAGAGTCAATTTGTTTGACCCTACATTTAAGCAGATCTGAACATTCTTGGCTATATTCAGCTTTGGTGAAATGACCTAGATTTCACAAGATATCAATAAAGCAAGAAATTTGTGTCCTTTAGGAATCTGTGAATGAATGCCCAAAATAATTGTCAAAATTTACATCTGCAAACTGAGCAACCAGTACTGTTATTTTAAGAAAAACTTAAATGTTCTCCAGCCTGCAGCATAAGTACAGAAAGTTCTTTGGTAAAGGATACTAAATAAAAGAGCAAAATTCAGAATTAAGGTAGGTTGCATCTAGTCTAAAAGCAGCAGATTAACTTTCACATCTAAATGTTTTCTTTTGGAAATAAAGAAATTGAAAAGAAGAATGAACAGAAAATTTCTTCTTCTATCATGACACATGCTCTGAATTTTTAACAGAAATTGTGTTCCTTCAGCCACATAAGAGAAATTATCCTCCTCGTCCTGAAAAACTTAGCAGGCCAGGAGCTGTCCTTGTACATCAGTAGATGACGTAAGGGTCTAAAGTGGAGTATAAAGGAAAGACAAACACAGAAATTATTTCATAATTTCATAATTATTTCATTTTGTCAACACATCAGTAGAAAATGCTATTTCTCACAAGAGCTCAGAAAACCAAGTACTCCAAGTTTCTTGAGGGTCTGATCAAATTTGAAGCAGTCATCACTGTCATCAAAAACTTTCATGTTTTCCTAAAACATCCAGGAAAATGTACTGACAATACAGAAGTGTACAAATAGTAATAATAATAATAATGAAAAAACCCCACACATAAGAAAAACTATTTAGATGTAAGAAAAAACAATCTACATTTTTCTGTAGAGGGAAAATGGTTTGGATATACCATCTCAGGATGTCTTCTGTTCCTGGAACCATTTAGCTGCTAAATTTAGTAAATGTGCAACAAACTTCCACTGAAGCTTTCCACTTGAAACTCAGTCTTTCCTTCACAATCTCTCTGTTCCAGATATTATTTTCTTCTTGCACCTGGTATAAGCTCCTCAGAAATTCACTGTGCTCCTGGACTCTAATCTGTTTTGTTTCTATGAAGTGGCATTTTCAACAAACTAAAAAATTGCAATTGACATAATCCAAGACGCCATTCCATACTATGCTTTGACAACACACTTCAAGGATTAGCAAAAGAAAATAGACTGGTGAACTCACATCAGATTTAAAAAACGTTAAATCATTGTTTTCTCTGTAGTTTGCAAATGGTGATGATCTATTTCACCATTTTTCATATTAATACCATATTAAATTCCATATTAATTAAAAAAGAAAGATAAATGCTCTCTTAAACATTGTGAGAACTTCTTGTGTATTCTTCACACTGTGTGTGCTACTCTTCTAAAATGGTAATCATGAAACAATATTTATTCAGGCTAAATTTTTTGTCAGAAGAGGCTTTGAAATAGGCATTAAATCTTGCAGGTTCTCCTCATCTCCCACATCTCCACCATTAGCCAGTGTTATGTACTGTGCCACCTTAGAGTCGGGGCAAAATGTGCCTTATTTACTATTTCACCTTAATAAACAACAAATACATTTCAGTGATGTTCTATTTAGAATCACAGGTTTTCTCCTGACTTTCCAGCTCCTGATATGTGAGAGTGACCTGGAGTCCAGTCCCATGGATACTCGTCTATTCCTTTTTCCGGCTGCTATTCCTCCCAGTCAAGGCCTGTGTGCTTTGCAGATCCATTTTATTTATCTTCATTCATTGCTATGGTGAACAGACCTTTCTGTGCTGAGATGTGTCTTGCACCTTTCTATCAGTATTTGTTCTTCCACATCTTGCCTCTAATTATTGAGCATGAAACTTCTAAAACAAAGAGCCTTGATGGCAGTTCTAAAGACACTTTATGGAAATACAGAGTTTAGCAAATTAAGTCTGCAGGCAACTTTGAAAGTTGCAGGCTGGACCTGCCAATAATCCTGAACTTCCACTGGTCCTTTCAGTAAAAACAGCTCAAATTACTTAATTTTGTGGGGCAGTGTCTTACCTCCATCCTTCTCCTCACAAAAATCTGTGAGAATGAACATATCAGAAAGCATGTTTTTTAAAGTATGTTTTAAGTATGTTTTTAATCTGTCTCCTGACCAGCCACACTGAGAAGGGAATCCTGTTTAACTCCATTTAAAAGCTGTTTAACTCCATTTTGAGAGTGCCCTGTGACAAACCTGTTCCAACTTCTATCCAGACCTGGGTAGACTTAAAAAGCATCAACTCTGTAAAGTGTCAAAGAAAAGAGTGAGAAAACTTCCCTGTGATAACACTCATTATAAAATCAGTGAGACCATCCCATGGACCCTGCCAGGGTGCCTTTTCTTCCTTCAGTTCCCATCAGAAATCAGTGATAGCCAAATGAATTCCCTTATCATTACACTTGTAACAGGTGGAAATACACAGTGTATATTTGTCAAAGGCTTTTATAGGGAAAAATCCTTTTTGTCAGTTTAACAAAAGAGAGAAGAAATAAAACTTCTTTGGACCAACTAGAAAGACAGTTGCTGTTTTTATTTGGAAAAAGCTTTTTCCTTCATAAACGTGCTTTATGTAAAAAATATTTTCACAATAAGGCACTTTTATCTGATAAGATGGTGACACACATGTATGAAGTTTCTTTGCAAAGGATACTTTTTGTTCTAAAACAATTTGGGTTTTCTTTCTCCAGTACATGGAAAATCCATCCTTAGACCCACTGTCATGACCTCAAATTTGATGTTTACATGTGTTTTTCCATTATTAGATAGATTATTGATTAGTATTTCTTATTTACTTTTGTCTTTTCCTGAACAATTAACAAATTCTTGTTCCAGGCACTGTGAGAAGACAAGTCTCTCTTAGAAGACCATGTACAGGTATCTTACAATCCAACAGGCACATTTCTTAAAAAAGTTAAAAGTTTCCAGTTATACTACTGTTTGGCTCTCAGAACACAGTGGCAAAACACAAGCATCCCCATTCTTTGGACAATTAAATATTGTTGAAATAAATGACCATGCAGAACAACTGCATTTACTCACAATTTAACAGATTATAAAGTAAAGGCTGCTACAGGATTGTCTTCTACAGGACACATCACTGTGAAACCTAATACACAAGCCTGCATATTTTAAAAATATAGATTCTGTGAAAAATTACAGTTGTTATTTAATTTATCTTGATTTGAGGTTTCTCTTGAAAACAGCTTCTGTAGTCCTCAAGAGCTTATGTGCATTTCCTAAATAAATAAACATACGCAATCACAAAATGACTTCTCATGAGCCAAATCATCATGTTTTTAAGAGTGCTTGTAGCCAGAGAAATGAATGGGTAGAGTTGAATCACCACACATTAACAGCAGACACTCACAAAAAAAATTGTGCAAACAGAAGACTGGTTAAAATGCAGTCTTTGGAGCTTTGCAGAATATATTATGGTCAGCAGCATAATGGCTTCTGCTTTAGGTATTTTACAGTACAGCACAATATATATCAATGAGGCAGGAAAATGCTAATGATGGACATGTATATACTGAATTAATTTCTCAAGGGACAAGTCTGTTGAGCCCAGCATATTCAGGCATCTTTCCTTCTAGACTTCGGCTAATTAATGTAGTGCAATTTAAGAAAAGGTGGAAGGGATCATATTGATAAGTGTCAATAGTGTACATTTAAAACATCTATTATTTCTCTTTTGTGTCCTTGGAGGCCTGAAAAAACCCCAAGTCCAGCAATCACTTATAGTTAATTGCTAAGCAGAACACAATTTAAAAAAAAAATTAAACCCCCTCTTCTCTTTTGTTGTTTTATCTGTGCTTCCTTCCCCCACTCTCTGTCTATCAGAAGCATATAGAAAACCAGGACATACTATTTTTAATCTATTGCAAAATTTTTTCTTCAGGAGTTGGATCATCATCTAATCCATTTAGATGTTAGAAGAATTGTTGGTTTTAAGTAAGTGTTTTGTGTGTCTGATTGAAGGATGCTGTTGAAAGCCTGGACTTCTCTAAGCATCCTTCATTTTCAATGGTCTCAAGTAGAAAACACTTTACAAAATAAGGACATCCAGGAACAAAAAACTGCATAGTTGTTCTAAATCTTGCTAGAAACTTGGATCCCATGAAAAAAGAAACTTTACTTGAGACCTAACATCTAGATTTTTTTTTCCAAGGTTAAAGAATCTCCTTTTGTCCTTTGCTTTTACTGTGGAGATTTGTAATGCTTTCTGTTTAATTAAGTGACAGAATAAATTGACCAAGGCGATCAGGAAGTGTTTTGATCCAGATTATTGGAATGGAAACTATACTCAGCTTTCCCAGTAACTTGTAAGCCAGCATCTTTCTCCATTAGATCTGACAACTACAATTTGCTCTGGAGCTCCTGATGCAGCTTGTCACTACCAACAGGCCGGCATGTACATGGCCAGGGGTTACAACACACTGATTCATTAGGCTGCAACCACGAATCTGCCACTTCAGAGAAAAGGCCCATCCATCTCTCTACATTTAGCTGTCATTCCTACCATGAATGTAATGCTATTACTGAGACAGCCAAGTCCATTGCTCATGCCAGATGTTGTTAGGAATTCAATCCATCCTATCTGCGAACACTGGTCCCTTCAAACAACAAGATGTTGAGTGAATTACATATTGAGTGGTGAGCTTTTTTGGCATTTAATTATCCAGCTGAAAGGAACATGCTTAATTGTTACTGCAGTTACTGGTCAGCAACTAAATAGAGGAATTTTATGAAGCAATGGTGGAGCAATGGCAGCTGAATAAATGTTTCACAGAACTGCAGTGGCTATGACAAAAAAAATCTGTATGTCTTTACTGAACACAGATGCCTCTCTTGTTGGGTAAAACGAGCATGTTTTATTTTGTTTTAGAGTGAGAACACATGTCATTATTTAAACAAGGCAAATTCATGCTGCTCAATCTCCTGCTAAACAATAATGTCCCTTCAAGCAGGATCGCTGCCAGGGTGTACAGGGGTAGCAGCACAGTGATGCAACACCTTCAGAAAGCTGTGCTCGGATATCCATGAAAATATCTGTGGGACTGCTGTGTTCAGCAAAAGGGGTACGTAACTCCCTTGGAGATGAGCTGGTCCTACACAAGTCCAGAGCAATAGGACACCAGTCATCCCTGCTTAGTTTTGCAAGGCAAGAAAACCCAAGACCATCACTTCACACACTGCTTCAAAGCAGAACTCTGAAACTGAAGCAAAGTTTAGCCTCATCCTTTCATTAGGCTGATTAAAATTGTCCACATTAGAGAAATATCTTGTGCTTCCATACTTGGCTCAAGCTGAAGAAAGAAATATTACAAATATGTATGATATTTTCAGTCCAGGCAATAATACTGTGTAATCTCCATGCATGTTCAGTCTTGTAATACGCCCAGATACATTTCAACAATAAAGCTTTAAGAAAATTGCATCAGAGCTTGCGACTTTCTCAGTTTCCCTATGTGAAGATTCAGTCTTATTTAGAAATGCAAGAAAGCAAAGTAAGCAGCTGAAAAGGCAAGAGTTTATTCTCCTGGATTTTAACTGGGAAATAAGATTTGTGCACTACGACAGAAGCAGAATAAAGCTAAGATTTTCTGAGAGTAAACATGGACACTTCATTTGGATTGTTTTTGTCATTTTTAAAATTTTTTAATCTATTTTAATGACACAGTCTGGAATCCAGGAAGTACTTGTCCTGTTCATTCACTAACCAGCAAGGAATGCCTTTTTCATTTACCAACTTTACTTTGTTGCCACATAGAAAGGAATTATTAGTGATCTTCATATTCCTTTGATGAGGCCAGTTTGTCCAACATTGTTGAAATGACCATGTTTAAAGGAAAAAAACAAGTGCTCAAACTGACTACCTCTGAAGGTTTTTTGGAAATATTTGAACTAACATTATACTATGTTTAGTGAAGATTTATCACAGCTTGTCAGAGCTTAGACTGAAGAGAACCAAGCATCTTGTGCAAGATTCATATATATGTGTGTGTGTGTGTGTGTGTGTGTGTGTGTGTGTGTATAAAAATACCATTGCTTACAAGGATGATGTCATATAATTTGATCTAGTCCAGGAGGAAACTTTCTGCTCCTGCTTTTTATTTGCTGAGACTAACAGCCTTCAAAACTTAAGGACTCCAATTAGCAGCAATATGTGGCTCCATTAGATTGGCACTCTTGCACATTCTGACCTAGACTTAAATAATTTCACAGATTCCCATGGATGTCAGTCACACCAGCACAGGGAATGCTGTTCTTTTTTGTACCCTAACATTTCTTTCAGAATCTTTGTGCAAACAATAGCGTTGCAGTCAGCTGTGTCTGATAATCTTGCACTAATTCTATTCTTCTAATTTTTCTCATCCTAAACCAAAGCAATAAATTCTTGAGGCTAGCCACATCTAGGGGCTCTGGTTGCTATATGTCAGTTCACCACAGCTTTGTAAATACGAAAACACTTGACAACAGACTCACAGGTCCCCTGCTAAGTATTAAGACTTAATCTGTTGACAGCCTGATACCTGACAAAAGAGTGGGAACAGGTATTAATATAGTTAACTATTTGGGGTTAATAATCCATTTATACAGTGCCTTCTGCAAGACCTGCTTTTGCAAGCTGGAAAGCAGCCTTAAACTTCTTTTGCTTTATAAGGTTTAGACCCATCAGGTGCTGAACCATGTCAGCTTTGTACTCTACACAACACAGTCCACAGTGCTAACTTTATATTTCCATTTTAAAAATCTGTAAGAAGCATCATAACACCTAAAAAGAATTTGGGCACCTTATATAACCAAAACTCCTTAATGAAGTGTACACAATCATTTTGGCAGATTCCTGAGTGTATGAAGTACAGCAGCAATATCCAGTATGATCCGACCTGGAATTTGGCTTCACTGAGGCTCGCATACAGATATTTCCATATTTAACATTTAAGGTAGAGATAGAGTCACAGTAAGACAGGATTCCAGCTCACAGCAAGAAAATTATGAAGGAAATTCATAAATGTTTCACTTTTGCCTCAATGCTTTCTATGTAGGGTGATTATTCAAATAAAAACCCCTATTATTGAGCATTTCTTCAATTTTCTGTTCTTAGTAACTCTCTTTCAAGTGTTTATTTTTTGTGTAAAATCTGTTTTCTGTCCTGTACTGTATCAGCCATTCTGTTACCAGTTCACAAACAATTAGAAATAATAACTCCCCCAATAAGCAGAAATCTAATCAAGTCATTTTTGTATAATAAGGCAAATACTGACAAAAATGTCCCACAAGCAAAGAAAGAAAGACTAAAGATATTGAAAGGGACAGCTATACAGGAAAATCAGGCAATAAGCCACAGCTAGAATCTAAATATGATTTATGAAAGTGGTATCACTAAAGGGAGAGGGGATGTCCTTAAGCTGTGAACAGATTTAGGCAAGTAGGTCTAACTGGTCTTCACAGGGACTCAAATTGCTAAGTTTCCCATATGCTTTAATTATTCTTGCATCCAATAAATTATTTACAAACTATTCACTCTATTCCGATTAATCTCCCAAATATAAGTATAAATTAACTAATAGAAGTGTCATTTCAAACTGGTTTTAGGAAGCTTGAGATTTAAATTTTAAAATAAGACAATTGCTGATTAGCCATACTGTTTTTATAGCTGAGGTGTTTTCTATAAACTTTGCTAAAAAAAAATTGGATTAATCTGGTCAGATTTGAATAATTCTGAGGGTAAACATTAAAGTAAGATTTTTAAAATGTAATTCATTTAGTGTTACCTTATTCCTTGCAAGACTTTATTTTCTGGCTACCAGGAAAAAGCATTTGAACTTTATAAATTCTGGAAGACGAGGCCATGGAGAAATTTATCCTGTCATATCTTTATTTGACACTAAGGAATGATTTCTGAGGGAACTGAGAAGCACTTTGGCCTATTTCTTAAAACCGGTGTGGAAATAACTATGGAAATTATTCCTGAGAAATGACTTGAAATTTTGCCTGTTGTGGGATCCATGGATGCATGCAGGAGCACAGGGCAAGCCTGTAGGTACCCTGTGTAGGAACACAGCCTCTGTAGGAGCACTGATGGCAGCCCTGATCCAGCAGAACTCTTAAGTCGCGCCTTGAACTTTGATCGTTCATTAGGTTTAGTGAAATGCTTACACTCTTTCAGGATTGAGTCTGTGGTCTGACACAAAGCTCTGATGTGAACGGGAGAATTTAACTGGCTTTGAAGGTTCAGACTGTGCTTTAAGCATAGTCAGCACTGGTATTATATGTTTTGAATAACCTGACTATTCTTGGGGTACCTGAAGCTGATGCCTAGACTGCAGCTTGCTAAATGAAATCTGTCCCTGTTGACAGCTGCTGGGGTAAGTAGCAGAGGGAAGACATATTTTGGGAAAGACTGCTCCATCATAAAGCTTTCCTCCTGGCCATCTACCAGGTGTCTGCAACTACTTAAGAAAGTACATTTAATCAAGCATTGAAACTAGAACCTCAAGTGGAATGTCACAAGCGGAATGTTCAGTAAACCTGTTTTAGCTGTTTAATTCTTGAATATTTGGTTTGTTTTCTTTTTAGTGCAAAGTGTAGGGGCTAAGGTTCCAGCTATTAGTTAGAAATAGACCAGTGCATGAAGACATAAATGAGAAAAATGGGTGATTAACCTCAATCCTGTAGTTATGTGTTGAGGTGGGAAAACTGGATTTGTATATTCCATTAATAGTACCACTTGGTGTTAATCATGATGTCAGTTTAACACTCAGCCATTTGTCACTTCATTAAGGCTGCAGTAGGAATACAGTTATGGTTTTCCACAGCCTGACAGCACTGTGGCAATTAAAACACGCTTGTGGTGGAAAAACCCTGTATTTTTGTTATGGAGTTCATATTAGCAAGAAATTGTTGAAAAAAGAGCAGGAGGGTGGGTGGGTAGCGAGTGAGTCTGAGGGCACAAGGAAAGAGACCTTTCAGAGAATTTGCAAGGAGTGAGAAAATATATTCAAATATATTCAAGGTAGCAGTGGCTAAATGGCTACAGCCCAGATGACAGGACTGCAAGTGGTTCCCTTGGAAACATCCTTCTATTCAGAAAAGTAGAAGAGTGTAACTGGCTTTTAGATCATGCACACCATATTTCCACTAATGCAAAAATATAGCTGAAAACCACGAAAAAATTAGTATAATCTAAAATTAAATTAATAGATAAACACAATATTTCCCCACTTTAAATCCCAAAGTCTTGCATCATAGGATGCAGGCTTGTTCTGCTCTCCCTACGTGGTGCTGTACGTCACATAAAATTAGAACATAAAGGCTGTTTTGAGTTAGGACCTCTTATCTCTCCTTTGGAAATGTGAGAGTTCACATTAACACAGGCTTTGTTCCTCTGATCTGTGGATTGTACCAAATATGTTCTTTTTCAAACTACCATCTACAGTGTTTAAATAGTCATAATACAGAAATCTAAAATACATCTCAGATGATATGTTTCTGAATTCGGCCCTGTATATATATTTAATAGAGGATTAGAACACTTCCCAGAGAAAATTGCAAGCTGAGAAAGCAGAAAACCCCTTGCATTTGCTGGAGTAGGTTTGCTTTGAGCAGTCTTCCAGCTTTCTCTTCAGAGCTCTATGAATGCACCTCAGTTCTAAATGAAGTGTTACTCACTGAACAGGATATTTATTGAAAAATAATTCTAGCCTTTTTTAGTAAACAATTATTAATAACCACAGATATTTCAAAAATAAGCTAAACTTTTTGTGTGTGTGTGTGTGACAAGTCACTGTTATTGATTTGGTTTTATTGTTTGTGAAAAGATCCATCCTCTGAGTGCAGCAGAGGGGAGGAAGGAAAAAAAGACTCAACTCTCTCATATCCTGGATGTATACAGTAAGTTTTTCTCGACAAGACGAGGTACCTAAGGGACAGGCTAAATTAGCCACTATGGAATTCTTTGTGGATGCAGCTGGGCTGCTGCAGCAGATACCTGAATTAGGTCAGGCACCTTCCCCATCACTGCTGGCTGATATCTCACTCTCAGCTCCCATAGTGTCATTATATTTTTCATTTTGAGTGTTTACACCTCACTGCAGCTGTGTAGACTGAAGGAGGATTGTTTTCCACTCTTATATGACTTTGTTGAAGTCTCACAGCACGTTTTTATACTTGACTTCGTAATATTTTTTTTCATATTTGAATTATCATCAAACCAGACCTCATTTCTGCTACCTTTACTGTATGTATTTGTGAGCATGTGGTTCACTAAGAACAGAAAACACCTCTGCTTCCTTCAGAATGCTATGGCTTTGATTTTTCTTGCCTGAGTACATTGACTTGAGTGATTATTTATCTTGGCTCAACAAAGCTCTCTATTGGTACAAAATTCATCCAGAGCATACTGTAAAGCAGAAGGGAAAATTCCAATTATAGCATATCTTTTACCAGTTTCTTCTCCCCATCACCACTTGACAACCACTATGTTTCAGATCTAAATTTTTTTTTTCATGAGCAGTGAATTGTGTATGGGTAACAAAACACAGCACCGATAAAGCCAGGGATACCCGGGATACAAATGTCTTCTTCTGTGAAAGCCAAACTTTCATTTTTTTGAGGATATTTATGAGGTCAAGATCCATCAAAAGCTAAACATGGTTTGAGCTGAACAAAATGGTTGGTACAAGATACTTCCTACACTTCAGTAAGAAGTGACAGTTTCATTCATGTTTCAAACATGTCCAGACAGCAAAGCAGCAGCTCAAAAATGACGAATAAAGGTAAATGTCATAAGTGGTAGAAAAGAAGGTAATCAGTGTCTGTCCCAGGGTGAAACAGAGAGGATTTATGCTAATGTCTCTCTTGCCATGGTCCATGAGAAGTGTGTGGTGGCCACAATGATCTGAAATTTCCTGGCTTCTTTTCTCTGCAGCTACTTGTTCCCAGTCTTCATTGCAGTTTGCTCAGCTCCTTTAAAGCAACTGTGTGGCACCACTGTGTAGACTGGATATGTGATCTGATCTGAGATTGTTTTTTGAGGGACAAAGTACAGAGCAGGAGGAAAGAAAAATAACCAATGAGAGAAATAATTAAATCTAACCCTCTTATAAAATGGAATTGCATCCTGACACAAAAGCAGAATTCTGTAAATATATGACACATTAAAAAAAGGAAAATCACTTGCTAATGAAGTTGCAAGATTGCACAGCTGAATAATGCTCATGTTCTAGAAAGGTCCTTCCAGTGCTGGCAGTGAGAAAGGTCAAATGTGGTGCCATTAAAGGTTAAAATGGCTTCACAGTGAAAAAGAGATTTTAATACTGAGCCAGTAGAAAGAGAACAGATTTTCTTTTCTCAGACTGTGCCTTAATATAAGCATTTGTAGATTCTTGCTGAGTGAAATCTTAAATTCCATCTAAATGAAACATTCATCTACTTGACAGTTTGTGGTGAATTGCAGCTTCTGTTTTCTGTCAGTATGAATTATGCATGTTTGGAAAAAAGCTTCCAAATTTCAATTAGCGAATCTTAATTTTCTTTCTAAGACCAGATGGACTTCGTTAACAAAAGGATTGTATCTATATCTAATGGAACCTCAAATTGTTTTAATCAATTTCAATTGAGATAAATATTTGAAGCATTAAACCTGTCTCCACTATTTTTTAACAAAGTCATTCTGGATATCAACAGCACACTGCTCAGTTTATTACTTTTTTATCCAATTAGAAAGCAGAATCCCCATGCACTAATTGGCAAGTGCATAAAAGAATCTACATGTTGCTTAAGCAGCAGAGACCGAAGGAAGTTTAATTAACTTGTAACAGGCAATTTGTAACTAATTACATTTGGTGTTAGATGGTGCTGGTTTACTGGCTTAGAGGGGGGAAAATTCTTGTACAGCTTATTCCAAGTCTTAAAATAGATAAACCATTTTTCCTATAGTAATGCCATAAGTCTTAATACTGAATATTTTATAGCCTTTTTGACCTGGTTAATGTCTTTGAAACACTACAGGACTGTACATAGTGGGGACTCTAGGTTTGCACCAGTTCTCATTGCATTCAATAGGAGTCAAATATTTATTCTCAGACTGAGCACTTTTATTACAGAGTTCAGTTACTTCAGCTTGTTCAGTAACCTCAATAATTTCAGCAGTTCTCTCTCTTGCTTGTGAAATACCATTAAGAAAATGTGTATGGAGTTGTGAGTAATTTAACATGCATACCTAATTTGTTGAAATTTTCTTAAAGCACAGAATTTCTTTTATTTTCCAGAACTCATTCAGCAGATACTGAAGATTGTGGAGATTTTACAGGTAGCTCAGTAGTCAGAATAAAGTAGTATCCATTTTGACTGGATATATACTTTTAACATACACCTTGATGGTACTTCTTAGATTTACATAGAGTAATTATTAAAATGATATTTTAGTGTGAATTTTTAAATTTAGACTTTAAAATTCTTCATTCATTCATTGCTCAGAAATATATTTTTTTGTTATGGACAAGTGCAAAAATGAATATCTTTGTAACAATATTTGTATGTGTAAGTGACCAGATAAACATTTACTGCATTCTTTTGGTAAGACTGCACAGAGTTTTAGCATTGGCTCAAAGAGGTGCAATGATTCTCATGTTCACATGTAGTGGCTTTAGCAAAATGAGTTTATGATCCATAAATAATCCATATTGGGTTTATGGATCCATAAACCCAATACATCTCTTCGAGTTTCCATTACATCAATAATAAGTCTATAAAGGACATGAATCAAATCAGATAAATCAGAATAATAAAGGTTAGAGACATATCTCTTAAAAGTAGCCACCCAGGAAAGAAATCAGACCAACTGACAATTTCTTAAACTGTAAGAGTGTTATTTAGTGTCTATAAACCGCATGCATGAGATTAAAAAGATTCATTCTCAGATAGTTCCCTTCAGGCCCACTGAAGCAGTGCAGCAGTTGAAGAAAGATGTTTGCATTGCCAAACCTGAGCACTTAAGGATTCCCTACACAGTTAACAAAAAATGTCACTGCATTGAGTCTGGCTGAGATGGAGCTCCCAGTGCTGTGCTTTGCATTGGTAGAAAGGTGTTGATAACACACTGGTTACACTAAGAGGTGATTCAAAGAATTGAAGTGTGAATTCTAATTGCTGCCTAGTTCAGGTATTCTGAATAGCCCCTTGAAAATATCCACCTTTCTTCACCGAGTGTAGGGAACTGAATCAACGAGGTCAAGCTCCTGAAGTCAAGGGACGTGATTCCTTCCAACTATTCCTAATAACTACACGCTGTGACAAATACTGTAGTGAACAGGTGACAGAAAGCTTTCTCTGGCTGCACAGCAGATGTTAGATCATTATTTCTCATAAGGAGAATGGTAAAACCACAATGAAATACTTTTCTGTAAAACATGTAGGTCATCTTCACAGTATATATTTTATATGCATGTATAGTAAATCAATAACTGTATCTATTCCCCTCAGTTTGTCATGGCTGTATGGTTCACTTTGGTTTCTTAATGGGATTGTTGCCCAGACTAGTGTAATATTTTTGTCTATGGTGAGAGAAATTCTCTAATCCTTTTTGAAGATTAATAACATCTGTTACAGTTTGGGATTATATGGAAAGACATTAATGGATGCCCAGCATGAATTCCAGTTAAGTATCATTTTGTGTAAACAGAAATGTGACAAAAATGAACACCAGCAGCAACACATCTGTTTATAGAGCTAATGCAAACTCCAAGTACTTTAGGACAGTAATTTAGGCTACTTTTTAACATTTCCTGCTTGACACATAACCATATAAGACATGTCAGAAGCTCGATCCAGTTGATGTGATGTATACCAGCCCTTTCTTTAGGGACAACAAAGCCATGAAACACAATCTTCCAAGGTCTGGGGGGCAGTGAAAGGCTCAGTATCAGCTGTTAATTGTGATACATTGCTTCTCTCCTCTGTAAACATGTTCTGAATGTCTTACAGTATTAACCACCCTTTTACTTGCTAATACACATCACCGCAGAAATAAAAAGTGATCCAAAGTTGCTGATGAAGGATACTTCTCATACTGACTGGAATATCAAATGGAAATCCACCCAAGTGTGCTGCCGTAACAGAAGCAATTACAGGTTGCACGGCCACAATAGGTACAACCCAGTCAGAAATAAGGGTACTCATGTGTGTGGCCAGGCACCCATTCAGTAACTTGTTTGTTAGATTTTCTGACTTAGGCATAGTTTTGTGAAAATATGGATCTACTGCTTCCACACTCCTCAAAGTTACACACGGGAATATGGATACTCATGTGTCTCCACATTAAGTTTTAATTCTTTGATGATTTATACCTCGCTGCATCTGCCTGTGCAACAGTACTTATACATCCAAAGAATAAGCAGTTTAAAATATTAAGTAAAAAGTATTAAAAAATGGTTTCTGAGAACTAATTAATGTTTTTACTCAATATTTTTATTAATTACAAAATAATTTTATTTTTATTTTACATTCCTAATGCGCATAATAATAATTGATCTTTTAACTGTACATTTCTAAGAGAAAATTGTGTGTGCAGAAATGCTCCTAATCCTACTTTTTCCCCTTTGTAAATTAGAACATTTTGTGTATCCAGATCTCTTCAAATGAAAATCTGAAGGGTTTATGATTTGGGTCTCCAAGATAAATTTACAGTAAATCTAGGGTGAAAGGTACCCATCTACCTTTGGCTTCCTTATTATTATNCTGAATCTGTATTTGTGCAGCAAATTAGTAAGCAGAAGGTAGATCAACCTGAGGAAGTACCTACTGGGTAAGTACAGTAAATGAAAGTGGTGATATTAAGATACCTTTTATTTCTACCCAGCAGGAAGCCAGGCCACTTTATGAACCTACCTACTCAGAGTTCTTCTCTGCATATGTAAGTACCTAATGTAAAAAAAAATCCCAATTCCTGGTCATTAAAAATCTTGATTATCTATAACAGCGATGCCAAGTTTCTAGACGAGCACCTTACCTGGGGCTGAGGACCATTTGCCTCGTTTCTCCTGTTGTTTACAGGCAGGATAGAGACAAGGCCTGCTGTGTGCATGCACTGTGCAGATCACTTGTGCAGGGGCAGTAGGTGTCTGAACACCCTGTGCAGAGCAAGCAGACTGTGCCTGCCCATTAAACCTCCATCCTGGGAAGGCCTTATCGGATATGATGCCCACTGTGATGATAAAATTAGGGCATGTGGTTTTGATTGCAGGTTGTACATAACAATAACTGATACCCTACTGATTTAAGACCATAGCTCTGTTGATAAAACACTACATCAAAATTTCATACAGAGACCTTTCTTTCCTTGGCCATGGGCATTCTGTGTGACTTCACTTCCCCAGATTTACTTCTTTCTTGCCTTTCATTCCTGCATTTCACTATTGACTCAGGACACAGAATCACTTAATTGAAATATTTCATAAAAAAATCTCTCTTTTAATACAAGTCTGGTCATGATTCTCTTTTAATACAAATCTGGTCTTGATTAGAATTTCTAGACGCTACCATAGTGTAAATAAATAATACATGGAAAAGTGAGGGTTTAATTGATTACCGTTTATAAACCCATTTTTTGTGACTAAATTTTGCCAGCATCAACATAAGGTAGCGGTGCCAAATCCATCAAAAGTACTGACATTAATTAGAAGCAGATTTTTTTTTTAAATTTCTGGAAAGAGAGAACTGTGGTTTATTAGACATTTAGTATCAAATGTACAGCATATCTATTTTCATTATGAAATCATCAGATAAGCACAAGATGTGAGCAAGGTTGAAAAAACACATTGAATGTATTTAAGTTAACTATTATTGAATAAAATAACAATATCAGAGATGGAATGGCTGATCAAGTTCTGGCCTCTTGGTAATATAAAAATCAGTCTAGTACAGAATTTAATATTAGCCAGTAGCTTGGGGTATTGGTAATGTTAACTGCTATGAGTCCTGTTAAATGTTGGCAGTCATCTGAATTTTCACACAGTCTAAACTGCAGAGAGCATTATTCATTTATTTTATCGAAGTTTGAGCTAAACAGAAATTCTCTTTTAGGGAAGCTCATCTCCTTGGGAAATGGGAAATGACATGGGGGGAAATTGTGTGCTGAAGTTTGGCGTGCTTCTCTGCCCTGCTCTGGGAGTGTATATCATGTTGGCTCCTTGGGAAGGAAAACTGTCAAAGGACAAGCAGGTTTACCAGCAAGAATAAAAATAGTAATAAAAGGTATTCAACATGCACACATTAGCACACAACATGATTATATTTGCCTTAAAACAGGGACAACTTTGAAGGATCTGTCAGACAATGAATCTTGTACACAGCAAAAGTAATAGAGAAGTTCACATTTTTACCCAGCCAAGAGCAGATCTTACTATTTTTTTAGGCAACAGCTGACTGAGACCTTCATTTTGTTTGAAAAACAGGGGGTAAAGGGTAAGGATAGAGAAAATACCCCTTTGTGGGCTTCCTGTGCGCACAGGAGATTTCCCAAGGTATAAAGCTTCAATATCTCAACTTCTGCCACTTCCCTAATCAGTCATGGAAAGAGGTAACTTGTAAGGTTTATCCTCTCTGAGGAGATGCCAATGTTGTAAGCTCAGAACCTCATGGAGCTCCAAAATGCTGTTTTGACAGATGTCTTTTAAAGTAAGGCACTTTCTCACGAACACTGTTACAAGTTAGAGAAAACTTGATTCACAGGAGCTTCAAGAAAGACAGCAAGAGTGAGCTGTGTCTATTTTATTAACCTTTCAACATATTGGTTACAAGACTTGCTGTAGCCACTCTGTCCAATTACAAAACAAAACAGAACCACAGTAACACTGTCTGCCAAGTGTTGAGAAATATAGAAATGGAAGAGCCAAACCCACAAAGATCCCTTGGGCAATACAACATCCAGGACAGACAGGTACATAGACATCTGGAAATTTTAGGAAACATGCCTTTAAATTTTATGAGTTTGTGACCTGATTTAAAAAAGAACAAAACCAAAGAAAAAGCAGAATAATGGAACATTTTCAGAGTAATCAATCTATTTATGTCATAAAGGGAATGTAACATAAATGAACTGAAAAAAAATATAGTTTGAACAAATTAAAATATGTTTCAGCCCAACCTGAAAACTTGCTAAGTAGCTTCACCTTTAAAAATGAATGAATGACAATTAATGCTATTTAGATGTGTTGGAAGATTGGCAAGAATAATACCAATAATAAAGAATAGTAGCAACAACAACAACATTGCCTTACACGGAATATATTTCTCTTCTGTTGCAATTGAGTGTGTCCAGTTATTAGCTGGGGAAAAAAAATCAACCTAGAAGTCATTTTGCCCCTAATCTATTGAAAGTTTTATCTCTTCCCCGAAGAACTTTCCCCATTTGTGAACATAAGTGGACAAAATATTGTAAATGTTTATTCCACACAAACAAGTTCTTCCTGTAGAGATATTCAGTTTTAACACTCCATTAGATTGTTATGTATTGGATTAGACACTTTAAAAGGGTCAAATTATTTACCAAAGTACTTACCCTGAAACATAAGTGATGTCAGTAAAGGCAACACTGAACTAAACTAACTACTCTCACTGTGTTGGGCAATGAGGAATGCTAAAAAATCTCAGTGATTACTCAGAGCTAGTGAATGTAAGAATAAATAAGCAAACAAACCCAAAGCAATTGGGTTTTAAGTTAGTTAGTGTATTTTTGTGAACAATAATTTTAAGCAGAACTTTGTACAGATGTGCGTTGTGTTTCAGCAGCCTCCCTGTGGTCAGTCCTAAAGTGGAGAGGTCTTGTATCCTCTGCTGGAGTATTGAAGAATTAGTCAACATAAGCTAATCTGCATCAGAGAATCCAGTTCAATATGCTGTAATAAATGTGATTTTTCTTAGTCCATAAAGGTTTTTCAAAACTGTAGATAAAAAACTCTGAAGTGAATCAAAAAATATTTTAAGCAAAGCTGAGTGTGGCTCAACATTTGCCAAAAACTACTCAAGTTTTTATGTTAGAGCGCATAAAAAGGTGTAAAACAATGATTTATCTTGTTCTCAGGAAATGTAACATACGCAAGATAATTAAATGTGCTCCTTTTATAACTAATTTATCAATCTGAAATATCTGTTCTTGAGTTGTTGCTAAAATAGCGCCTATGAAAGAAGTTGCTCGCTTCAGTTGCATGGCCTTTTTCTAAATGCAGATAATGATATTCAGCTTGGCTAAATGGAAACACAACAGTCCTTGATCTTTCCATGAATGAGTTACCTGGAATAATTTGTTCTTTATATCTTACTTGGCAATTGTCAACAAAGACAGCAATAATGTTAATTGTCTTACCATGCTTGCTTACTCCTGCTGGAAGGTTTCACATTCCATTAAAGAGTCCACAAACCTTGGCACAGAATTCTGGGTTTATTCATACAAGATTATGAAAACTGGTAACATGCTTGTCAGAAAAAGTGTATGTTACCATATTTTATCTTGTTTAACAGGCTTGCTGTATCTTCAGATTCACTGTGGGCTATGCTAAAGATGATAAAAGAAACATTTTAATTGCAGCTTGAACTCAAGCCACTTCTTCCTTGAGATACATTGCAAAAAATTCACTGCTTAAATGTAAATGTAAAAATTGTGAATTACTCGAAAAGGTCTTTCTCTCTAAGCCCAAAATGCAGCTATAGACAATGCACATTATTTACTCTGTAAATCCATCTGTTTGGGTATTGAAGAAACACCTGGTGATTCAGCTGATACCACAGGAGACCTTTTTCTTCTGTCCTGTTCTTTGGAGTAACAGAAATATTACTTGGGCTTGTTTGGTTTTAATTTACTCTGTAATTTAGATCTGGTGCTGGTCTCACTGAATTCTCTGCTAGTTTTGTAGTGATTCGCATTGCCCAGCTTTGGATCCTCATATAGGACCCAATATCTGTGGAAAGAAGCCTGGGTATAGAATTTGAAAAGGATGTGTTCAGTCAGTGGTTATCAGGCTTTTGTTGGCAGCTGGACTCGTGACCCCTCACTGCTTGCATGTAGGTATTGTAAAGATGAGGAATGACCAGCAAACCATTGGCAAGATTCATTAAAGAGTGGGACTTCAGGGCAACTGCAGTGAATCCAGGCAGCCCAGTTTAAGAGGAAGAGATTGATATATTCCACAAATGCTTGGCTAGGTAAGATAAGTGGACATTATTTTTTTTTCCTTAATTGAGGACTTTCATAAAAGTCCATGGAAACTTCCAGTTGGTACAGTAGGAAAAATTGCAGGAAAACTGTTATTGAGAACTTCTTGAACTCTCTTGCAAATAGCAAAGTGAGAAATGAAGAATCTCCAAGCCAAGTTTCTTTCAGTTTTGAAGCCTAGTGGATGATTTACTTTTGAAGAAACTAAACAAAATTTTGCAACCAAATATTTTGTCATAAGAGAGAT
Source organism: Oriolus oriolus (assembly GCA_013400235.1). Taxonomy (NCBI): domain Eukaryota; kingdom Metazoa; phylum Chordata; class Aves; order Passeriformes; family Corvidae; genus Oriolus; species Oriolus oriolus. The sequence continues at coordinate 54,614 of VXBT01008648.1, forward strand.
TTTATGTCCCCTCTTATATATGAAAAATAAGAATAATTTCTGAAGAATCATTACTTTTGTTCCTTGCCGTGTTTATGATCTTGTAAAATTTTGACTATGTCTTGGAACTGCCAGTAAAGGGAAGAATTTCAGTAATTAGAAATGAATATGAATTTTGAAAACTGAACCTCCAAAAACCTCAAAGGATTTTCCAAAATATTTTGAAAGTGAGTTTGAAAGTGAACAAATAAAATAGGTCGAATTGTAAAGACTAGAAACAATTAATTTAAAAGATTTTAACCATTTCCTCTGCCTCTACCATTCATGACAGGCATCTTAGAATTAATGTAAGATCTTCAGGACAGAGCAAAGTAACAGCTGGATTGCACTTGGAACACTGAATTAGTCCTTTTTCGTTGCTTAAGGATTTAAATTTTTTTTCTTTGCCATATTATGTCTGGAACTCTACAAGTAGCCTTAGCTGATGATCAAACATTCTGTAATGTAATAGATAATTTCTTGCATTAGTATGACTATGGGGAACTTGTATTATAGATGAATACCCAACCAACATCTGGTCCAAGTGATAACCCACATAGTGCTAATACCTATTAAGTTACATTTTCTGCCCTGCAAATTATATTTAGTTTTAGATTACCTCATAACTTTAATATGTGTTCTGAGTTTTGTTCACTTGAAACTGCAGTAAAAAATACTTGTACTCTAAGTCTCATTTTCATCACTAAATATTTTCTTTAACTGTCTTTGTGTATCTAACCTTTTAGGCCATATGGCTTAGTTACAAAAAACCCCACATTGTTACCTTTTCTTGATGATATTGCCAACTCTGATTATTCAAAATTTGGATTTTTTTCTCCTAAGTAATGTCATGTGTTCTTGCATACATGTGTAGTGAAAGGCGCAAATAGTTTCTTTAGTACTAAAAGACATATCAGTATGTTCAGGATAATGAGGCTGATTCAGTAAGACTAGACCTTCAAGCTACATTTTCCATTCACATTCTCCTTAAAACTACAATAACACATGCATGAATGAACAGCAATGAAGTGGTTAATTCACTAGGAAAAGAAAGAACAGCTGTGGGCACCTTATGAAAAACTATGTTTGACCCGTCCATCATGAAGACATTTGTTCTTTAGTGCTGCAGGTGGCAGAGTTACTAAGAAAATCAACTTAATTCAACACAGTCTTTGGAATGACTTGTTTTCTTGATAGTTTTCTGAACAGTGCACCTCTATGTCAAGTCATGATCGCTGCTGCAATACTTAAAGATTGTGACTGGGAACCAAAAGATCATTTCAAAGAGCATTGTGAAGGAGACATTATGCACAGCATCTTTTAGCATATGCAAATACAAACCACAACGTAAGATTAGGACACAAGTGAAAGAAGCATTTCATCATTATAGAAAGTAGTACCAATAAACACACTGTTGTTACTGGTTCTAAGCTATTATCCATACTTTCTAATAACTAAATCTACTAAAAAGCTTTTTGCTGACCCTCACTTTCTATAAGTTTAAAACTTACTTACAGATTTAATTTTCTTTATCTTGCATTTCACTGAAAGTTAAGTCATTCTTACTATATTTAAACAGTTAATCTGCAGGTCCTCAAGCATAATTCTTATGAAAACCAGTGATAGTGTACCAGAAAATAAGATGGTCAGTTAAACCCTGTGGGAAGTAAAGCTCCCTGTTATCCATAGATTTTGAAAATGTATGTTTGAGGAGCTCACATGCTTCAGACAAGGAAAAAAAGCAAATTGTAATTTTACTTGACCATGAGGCAGGTAGCAAAGAAGTAATATGTTCTTTAGAAATGGCTCCAAAAGGCAGTAGTGACAACTAGCATATCTTTTATTATTCTTTTGCTACTTATTGCTGATTATTAGCCTCCTTCCTCAATCTGCACAACTAAAAAAGACCCACTAACAGTGGCAGCAGAAAGAGGCAGAATATGTAATGCATCCATTGGAATATGAAGCCCGGATGTAGGTTGTGTAGGCTCCTGAATCCCTGTTCTTTTAGACTACTGTTACAGTTCTGATGTCTTCAGGAGCTCCCAGAAGGGTCCAGGCACCACTCTGTGAGTCATCAGTGTAGTGTGGCCTTAGTGGGCCTGGTCATGAACACAGGAAGCGATTGAGTCAGCTGAAAATGATGGTAAACTGTGAAATTTTGTGTGGTAATTATACTTGCCTCTCACACATGAGAATTATGTGAGTTGTATTTTGGGTGAAAAGAATGAACAGATAAAAAAATTCAATTTGTTTGAATACTTTACCAGTTTTGGATGGAACAAACACAAAAAATATTCCTATTTTAAATGGAAGCTAATTTAGTGCTCTTTAGTCCGTGAAACAACCATGCCAAGAGAAACATTTTTAGTAGTCCATGGCTATCCAGATGGTAGACTTATCCTGAAATAACTAGAGAGACATAAAAAGTATGTTTTGAGCCAGATGAATACAGTTCAGTTTATTGCTGTGTTTATTATTTTAACACCCAAGGCAAAATTCAGAAGGTAATCTGTTATTCCAGTGTGAAAGATGCCTGTCCTAAAAAATGTATCATATGAATTAACCTGACAGAAATAACCATTAAATATATGTCATGATGTTACTTTAAGCGGTCTAATTTTTTCCTAGGTATAACACACTTGATATTATGTCTGTCTCCAAAAAATTAAAAGTTTTAAATTTTATTTAAAGAAATGAATTTGCATTTTATGGCTTTCTAAGGAAATATTTTTATTTTGCTGCTACTTCCGGCATTTGGCTCTAGGTATTAAATTATATTTGTGCATCTTTTGGAACTGAAACTCTGAAAGGAAAACAGAACAAAACAGCATAAAGTGGGACTGACTGTGTATTGTAGTTGCTGACACATATTCAAAGAAAAAATATGCTTAAAGATTGGAAATTATTGCAATTTCATTTTGGTCATATGCACAGAACTGATAATGATGGGGTTAAAGAAAAAAATAGATGTAGGTAACAGGGGAAATGCGCTGCTTTCACACAGGTGATAATGAAATTCTTTAGTCCTCTGCAGGTGTAATTTAGTCAATTAAAGCACAAATTGAACAATTTCCTAATTGTTAAAGCAAATAACTAATATGTCTGTCCCCTGAGCCATCAGTTGAAGAAAGAAACATATAATTATCAGCTCATCAACCTAAGGGCAATTTACCAAGCCTAGAATAAACAGGTTGTAATTCCCTGTATTCTTATAGTGACCAAGTTATAAATAACTTCTTTTGTGTGAGTAATGGGCAGTCATTTGTAAATAGCAGTCCTGGACAACCCTACGATTACCTTTCTTTATTCAAATGGAGACACAAACAAATTGCATAGAATCTAAGTAAGTGCAGATGTTAAAATAGTGTGAGAAGAGCTTTTCTTTTCAACTAGAGATGTTAATCACAGGTAAACAAAGATCTTATGAAAACCTGATCTGCTATCTATCAGGTTTAAAGAGACAAAAAGGAACGTTATCAGATATCTTTATGTTCTCACAAGATACCTGTCTACTACTTTTTACTTTAATATTTTCTTCATATGGGGGAAGGGAAGAGTCTTTAACACATATATATGGATTAATTTGGTCTCTAGGACCTCTGGTATAACCACATATCCATCTATTAAGTCTATTGGTTATGTTTCATAGAGGCCACATCTCTATGGCTATATAATGATGTATCCCTTTCCTGAATTATCCTTCTACTGTGTTGGTTATAACTGAATGTTGAGATTCTCTTATCATCTGTTGTTTAAGATAACGGTTGCATAAATATAACACAGTACAAAGTATATAATCTAAAAAGTAGGATTTTTCTTACCTTATGTTAAATATCTATGGTGCAGAGGCCTTTGCCATCCAGCCACCTTTCATTTCTGGGGGAAGAAATAAGCCTCTGGGAGCTGTTATGTATCACATCAAGGACAAAGATTTCAAGCTGCAATGAATGCAGGGCATCTGTTAGAAACTTCTAAAACTATCTGTTCAACTCTTATACGTCCCAGTTAAAAGCAATACTCATGGCTTCAACATTTTATAAGTTGCAAACATCACGGTCCAGCATTCAGTCATGAACAGAAATCTAGGCTCCACACTGCCAAAGTCATCGAGCTACACTGAAGAAACTCCTTTTCTTCACTGCCTGTGCCAGTGCTGTTTCCCTCAGGTGGGTGATGCAGAGAAGTATGTTTGCACAGCCGTGCAAAAAACCATTATGGGTGGAGAATTCCAGTTCGATGTTCATTCTATTTTCTTCATTGATTTTGTATACTGTTTTAAGGAGTTAATAATGGGTATGCTTCAGACTTAGAACCCAAATAATTTCTCAGTTATTTTCATGCAGTCTGACATATATCAGTAACAGTAAAAATCAAACAGGGAATTCCTAAAATAAAAGAAATAAGAGAGGATAAAAGGGTTAAAGAACTCTACTTTTTCTCAATCCTAGTGAGAAAATGGTACATGCTGCCACATCCTGTAATATAGCTCTTCAATGCACTTACAAATCAATAAGAACTAAGCTGAAGTATGACCATAATTAATCCTTATTTCTTTCTGGAACATTGCATTCACAAGTGCCTAAGCATCTTGCCATTTAACAGAGAGAAATTGAGGGTGGGGCTTCATATACTCATAGAATCATTGAGCATGGAAAAGACCTCCAAGATCATGAAATCCAACCTTTGACTGAATACCACCTTTCCAAGTAAACTACAGCACTAAACTGGCATGGCCAGTCATTTCTCGAACGCTTCCAGGGATGGTGACTTGGCTACCTCCTGGGCTGCCCACTCCAATTCTTAACCACCCTTTTAGTGAAAAAATTCTTCCTGACGTCCAACCTGAACCTTCCTTGGTGCAGCTTTAGGTCATTTCCTCTTGTCCTGCCACTGAGAAGAGGGAGAAGAGGCTGACCCCCACCTTGCTTGCAGGCATCAGAACTCAGGCACCTGTATGTCAACAAGGTGCCTAAGATATCTATTGAGGTATCTCACAAGGTGGCTTAAGCTTCTGTTACTATCAGTGGAGCTCCAGCCAATACAGTCACTGGGCTGGTGGAGTTATGCAGATCATCCTGAAAGAGAGACCTGTGCTGGCCTAGACATCAACTCTCCTCCATATTGTACAAAGTCCACTCTGTCAATCTACTGAAAGATTTGAAAACTACAACCTGAATCTTAAGCATGATTGGATCTTGAAGCCCAAACCCCTTGCATAAGAATGGGAACAGCTGTATGTTGCATATGTTGAATGATGATAGTGAGTAGTGAGTTTTTAAATCACCTAGTTCTATACTGATTCTGAAATGGCACACTAATGAAATGAATGAAAGCACAGGTTAGCTGAATGGCACACAGCTTCATTTACACTTCAATTCTCCTAAAGATATTTTAACTACCTACTCACATTAAGTAACTAATTGCAATTCCCAATCTACCTCATTGGCAATTCATTTGAAATGCAAGTTGGTAGTGCATGCTTTACTATTCACTAGAAAACAAGGAAGCATTAATCTTGCTTTATTTGTACCTGTGAGATCTCACGCCAGCATTTTCAAGTGTAAAAACTTGTGGCATATAAATTAAGCTTAGCAGAAATAAAAAGCCACCATTTGATGGAAATTTGACATTTCCTATATATGCTAGTCCCCAGGCAGTTTGTATAATTTCTTTGTCACAGTGCATTAAGTAACTGTATTTTCAGTGGGAGTTTTCAGACAATGTATGATTAAAATACAGAGTGTTGAGGATGTTGATTTCAAATGGTTAAATGTTGAAAAATTATGTTGTCAGATTTACTACCATTCTGCTACCAACCATTCTTAAGCTGAACCTGCAAAAGTTGCTTGAGCAGACCAAGAAAAGGCAGTGGGGAGGAATTTAGTGTTGTTAGTGTTCTTTATATTTTTTGAAACGAAAAATTTGCATCTTTTTATTTCCTGAGCACCATGAAGACAGGAGTTTTAAAAAATAATATGTTAAATACTTCCTTTAAGCTACATGTGAATTCACAGAGCAGGTATTTAAATAAACTTATTAAACTCTCCTACTAAAATGGAGGAACACTAACTCACCTTTATTGTAACTCTATTAATATCCTTCATGGCAGTAATTAATTTGGTCATATTGATTTTCCTATATTTATTTTGCTCTTTCTTCACCTGTGACAGTAAGGATGTGTTCTTTATCCTAAAAATAATGTTAAAATTTTTGCATGTTAAATTTTTCACATGAGTTTATGAGATGAACTGCTGAATCAGAGAAATTCATTTCACACAGGACAGAGAAATAGACACCTAAGAATAAACACTTTCTGGATTTATTTTTACCTTTTCTTTATGCTTTTATAATCTTTGCTCTAGTGTCATAATAAATTAACAATAGGCAGAAGAAAGCTGTGTAGAAAAACAATTTTTTCCCCAGTAACAATAATTAATGCACTGGAAATGCAAAACAGTACAATAACAAAAACAAGCCTTGTGTAGCACGTAAGCTAATTATTTTATTTAGGCTCAATTTCTTTGGTGTGTGACTGCCATGGGTAATACAGACTATTCTTGTCTTGTAGTTTGAATAATTAAGAAATCAAGAAGTGGAATAGTGACCCATTCACCACTTCTCTCAACCCTTCCTCTTTTTTTTTTAATGCTTTTCCTTTAATACATTTTTGAAAACTTTGCTTGCACACAAATATACAAGGAAGCAGGAGTCTTCGAATCTTAAGAATCTTCAGCTTAAGTTTCCACTAAAAACTGTTTTTCCCAAATATAGCTTTTTAGGAAGTACTTGATTGTTCTATCACTTTCCATTCCCTTGGTTTATTCTTCAAATTTCTTTCTTTGTCTATTCTCTGAGTCTCTACAATCTAGATAAAAAAGGTGATCATTTCTCCATTTTGACAGTGACGCAGTGATAATGTATACCTTCTAATCTGTGGGCATGTGTACATTCAGACTTAAAAAAAAAACTTTAGAAAGCTCAATGGAGCAATGCCAGTAAAGATTTGTAATGTTGCCAGTGTATGTTGCCAAGAAAATGAATTTTGCTATGAATCTTTGAACATGTTCTGCTGGTTATTCAACTTACTCCAGCAGAACTTGTGCTTATCTGAGGGGTTACTGAGCTGTTGATTGGCCGCCAGCTGGACTTTGTGCCACTGATCACAACCCTCTCAGCTCAGCAGTCCAACCAGTTTTCAGGCCACCCCACCGTCCTCATATCTAGCCCACACTTCATCATCTTGTCCATGAAAATGTTATGCCAGAGAGAGTTGAAAACTGAAACCCTTATCAAAGTCAAGGGAAACATCCACTGTGCTACACTCATCTACCACGATAGTAATTTTGCCACCAAAGGCTATGATATTGATCAGGCATGATTTCCAGTGTCTAAATCCATGTTGTTTTTTTCAAATAATCCTCATGTCCTTAATAGATTTGGAAATGGTTTTCAGAGCTATGTGTTCCATCCCCTTCCCTGGGATAGAGGTGAAGCTAATCAGCCCGTAGTTCTCTAGATTCTTCTTCTTGCCCTTCCTGCAGTTAAAAGTGACCTTTCTTTCTTCCAGTCCTGAGGAATCTCCCCAGACCACTGTGATCATTCAAATGTAATTCAGAGAACCACGAAATGGGTAAGATTTGAAGGGACCACAGTGGGTCACCCGGTCCAACCTCACTGCTCAAGCAGGGTCACCCTAGAGAACACGGCAGAGAATTAATACCAGAAGGTCCTTGAGTATCTCCAGCGAGGGAGATTCCACACCCTCTCTGGGCAACCTGTTCCAGTGTGGTCAATCACACAGTAAAGAAGTTCTTCCTCAGATTCAGTTGGAACTGAATATGCATCAGTTTCTGCCTGTAAATTGAGAGGAGTTACTCAATGGCATTGTCCAACTCCTCATGGGCTTGGGCAAAACCAGTCTAGTTTTGCTCCTTGTCCAGGCTTCCAACACTGCAACAGTTTCTTCTTTGCTCTTTTCTACACAGCCAGCTCAGCTGATCACATTGCTTTGGGTTCCATGCTTGTTTCCTCACTGATAAAAATTTTATTTGCTCTTAAAACTTTTCCATTTAGGCAACACACTGAATTGTGTGCCTCTCATTATGAGCTCCAAAGATGAAGTCTATTAATTAGAACTAATTGTTTTACATCAGAATTGGCTGTATTTCAGCAGGTATTACAAATGGCTAAAACCCTGAGCTCCACATGGTCATTGATTAATAAAATCAGGTTATTTAATATCAACATATATTTTATTTCATGGTCATTTTCACATATGTAACTAAGTTATTATTGCTATTATTAACTGTGACAAGACACAAAGAAAGTTAGAAATTCTGAGTTCCCAGATGCTGAGAAGAGCACGAGCAACATAAATCATTATTACTATACCAAAACTCACAGCCAAGCAGAGTCTTCAGCACAAGAACATTCAGACAAGTAACAACCAAGGGACCACCAAATATGTAACCACCATATCCCAAGAAGCTTGCAACCAAGACAAAATCACTTATTCAAATATTCAGACTGCACAGATAATAGAGACGTCTGGTTAGTATTTGGTTCTAAGTGAGCACATTTCCTGGAATTTCTGGGTAAATGACATTGGTTCCAGGTAATTTTTAAAACTTAATATGAAAAGACAGTTTTTCCTGCCTAGTGAGCCAAATCATACAGTTGATTTCATAGGAGAGCTTCTACTGTTTTTTTTTTTTTTAACATTCCTTTAAAGTTTTCTGGTGGCTAGTAGGAATCATCCTTGGGATTAAAAATTTTTTTTATCAGTCTCTTTTACTGCTGATGAGAAATGTCTTCCATTAGGGGAACACTTTTGCTCCTCACTGCTCCACCATGTTTGTACAACTATTACCTCTGATTTGAGAAATCAAATGGTTTGTAATTTAGGATGCCTAATCCTGTCACTGCTAAAAAGAATCAAATTCTGCTGAGTGAATCACCCGGATTATTTTTGATTTGAATAAATCTTGACAGTTACTGGTTTGCATGTCTAATCTGATTCATTGGCTCTACTCTGGTTGCACATGCTCAATTAGAAACAAAGAAAGAAACAATCCAGTGAAGCTCACCATTTAATATGCGGAATATTCCTTCAAAGCACTCATAAGCCTTAGTGGGGTATATTACTAGAGCTGTGGTAGACCTTGCACTCAGTGCCTTTTACAAATAAGTCCAAATTAGACTAAAGAAAAAGCAATAGAACCTACAGCCCCCAAGTAACAGTATTACTTTTATGTATATAGACCCTTGACAAAAACTGATCACACTGGCAACTGGAGCATGCTCTTGATATGATCAACTTCATCATGATAGCCTCAGGACTCAGAGAATATGTTTGTAAATTGTGAGGCCTCAGGATCAGGTGATAAACTCAGTCATTGTAAAATCCTGGCAACCAGTGAAACCCTTTCAACTTTCTCAGTCGTCTCCATCAATAAAGATTATACATAAATAGATATTACTGAATTTTTTTTTCTCTTCTCTGACTTGAGTACTCTGACTTTCTTGAGGAATGTTTTGTAGGAGATCAGGTAGGATGATATTTTCTGACAACAAACAGAAGAAAATAATGTAATTATATTACAGTAAGTAAATAAAATTATTAGTATGCAGCAGTATGGATTTTTACTCATATTGATTAATATACTACCCTGTGAAGCAGATTTATTGATTAATGGGAATGTAAATGTGAAAGCACACTGTTTTAATCAAATAAGGAAGCAGGGGACACAGAAAATTAAAATGCATAAAGAAGGTCCTGGATATATTTTATAGTCATTCATCGTTTTCCATGCCTAATCACAACATAACAAGCCACTGTGACAAGAAGACATAAGATTGATTAACAGGAGTAAAAGGACAGGTATGTAAATTCAATCTGCTCAGAGTTCTCACAATGGAGAATAACAAATCCCTTCTTGGAGTGGTTCATCACGCTCACTCATATGAATAAATCAATAGTTGCATTAGGTCAAATTAAGAGTTCACTTCAACAATTATTCCACTCTCCGATACTGATCAGCAGAAGAAGGATTTAAAGCAGGAATAAATTCAGTCGAGTGGTGCCATATAGGCACGTGAAACTGACACTGATGTCTCATACACAGGGACTGAGCCTTCCCTGAGTGGATAGGAAATCCTCTGTGGATCTTAGTGACTTGGGATCAAGAGGCAAGAAGTACCTCTGGGGAAAGCTGGACAGAAATTTGGGACATTGTGGGGAATTGTGGTGGTTGTGGGAAAGCTTTTGGCTCCCTGGTCCTAGCACACCTCCATGATTGGCCATTACCTTCAGTTTCCCAGACATCTTCAGGGGGTCTTGGACATTGTTGGTGGTGTATCCACTGCTGGCTGTGCCCTACCTGAGGAGCAGGAGACCCCTCTGATTCCTTGCTTTTGCCCTTTTTGTCCTTTGATTGTTCCCTTATTTTTTTTGTGCATTGCCCTCAATAATGACTATTTTTTATGTGAAGTAGTTGATTTTTTTAACCTTTGATGTTCTCTCCATTTTGGAAGTGGACGGAAGAGGGCATCTATTGTTTTTATGAATGAAATGGCAGACTGTTATTGCTAGAAATAGATGTGACATTTCCATGTGGATAATAAAATATATGAAAGCATTTCCTCTTCCTGACTATAGCTTGTTTCACTACTGCACAGATCACAGAACCTTGATTTTTTTCAGCAGAGTTGTGTTCAGGGTGTGATTGTGATGGTGATTGAATTTCAGAAGTTTAAGTAATTTTGAAAAAATCTAAGCTTACAAAAGTATAAAGAGAAATTTACATTGTCACTCCAGCAACATTTCCAAATCATCAAAATAACCACCCCCTATTTCAGATGAGTTTTGCTCTTTTTTGTAAAAGCAGCAAGACAGTAGCAACATATTGACACTAATATACATTTATTTCTTTCCTTTCATGAAACTGTTTCCTCCCCAGCAGAATTGTCCAAAATATTAAAACAGAACTATTTAAGTATCAGTCTATAATGTGATGGTTCTGCTTTGAAAGTGTTTGATTCCGTTACAGTACCAAGATTTGAGAAGGGTTATTATTATCCTAGCCAGATTAGAAAAGACAGCCTATAACGACACTCAGTATAACTCTATATTTAAGATCCAAAAAATATTTTTAAAATCAGTGTTAGCATATCAAGAGGAAGTCTGATACATATTTTTGAACCCCTGTAGGTAGTGATTTTGAGTCAGGAGGCAAAAAATAGTACCTATAAAAAGCAAAGACTGTGAAGCTTAGAATAACAATTCTAAAATTCCATATAGAAAAAAATATTTTCAAAAGAATTAAACTAAACGCAGTTTAGTCTAGAAATCCATAACTTTGGATCAATTCTTTGAGAATAAGTATTATCATGAGTTTTAATTAATTTCAAAGTTATCAAGAACATTATAAAGACCTAAACTTTGAAACAGACTTCACACTAAAGCAACATGTTGACAATGCTTCAACTCCTGAAAATAGTGACTATGGACTACTTTCAGAGATTTCTTTCTGTTTTAATTTACCAGCAAATGGATTTTAGTCTTGAAGATATAAATTAGAAAAACTTCTATAATCTGGGGTGACTGAAAGCTGAATGATGCCTCTACATCATGTGGCTGTGTCCAGCTTGTCTACATATAGCATCTCCCTGTAAACGTGGTTGGCGGAAAACTTCTATAAAACTACTTCAGTTTGGCCTCACTGATCCATTTATTATCTCTGATATTAAATAGCATGGGACATGTATTCACATGTTCACACACATGGTTCACAACCAGTCCAATGGATAATAAAGAAAGACCATGCTTCTGAGAGAAGAAAGATCTGACAGAGAGCTAAAACAAGATCAGTGACTATGTCACCCAAATTTATAGTTCTCTAATCACAGATTCTCAGATTTGCTTAAACCGGAATTGACTCTATGCTGAAATAACTTTCCCTCTTGCCATAAAAGTGATAGCCATAATCTATAATTACAGAGTTCCAAGAGTGGAACTAAGCCGTAAAAACAGATCTCAGTCAGCTTTAGGACCATGTCAGCCATTTATGGCTTGTGGCAGAGGTGCAGCTGATTTTATCTCGCTCTTTTTCTCAAGGACTTTTTTCACCTACATCTCCCTGTCAAAAAATGCTACAACAAATTTTGTAAAGAGTCTGAATTGATTGGTTGTGAGGAGACCCAGAACTGACAATAGCTAGCTATAGGTAGAGGTATTGCTATAGGTAATTTATAGTATGTAGTATAATGGAAAAAAGCTGGAAAACACGCAAGATACAGGTTTTATGGGGGGCCTGTGGAGATGCACAACCCTGATTCTGGTAAATTTATCACTATAAAATCATTCTGTATTGTTTATATTTTAAGTCAAATGTCCTGGATACTTTTAATTCAATGCACACATCATCCTCATCTATAACACTTGCAGTGATACTTCCCACTTCAATAAACGCTATAAATGGAAGCTGCATCCTGAAAAGAAACTGCACCAGGGGACTTTATGCCCTAAATTGTGAACAAAAAGAAGTGAAACAAATGCTTTTTACCCTGAAAATGTTGCTTCTTACAGTAATTTCTCAGCACATGATTACAAATATAATTAATTTTCCAAGGGATCACAGGATAAATCAAAGAACTGATTAAACCATATTGTTTGTTTCATACAAATCCTATTGAGAGAAAATCAGATGTTGAAGACAAAAAGTAATTTTAGGTCACATTGTTTATTTTCAGTTACTTTCTCTTACCAGTTCAAAAGGAGATTTGAGTTACTTATTCAGCCCTCTTTCTTATTAAGCTACCACTCTGATTTTCAATAAGAGCAAACAAATCTTCTTAAAGAAAACTTTCTGAAAGTCAGAAACCAGCACAGAACACCCAGAGGCAAGAGGTCTGTAGAATCTTTAAAAGGTAGCTGGAGGCAACAACTAAAGCTCTGGAATCTGATAACCAAAATCTCTAGCCTGACAAATAAATGTTTAGGGGATAGACATGTACTCCACAAAAACAACACAAAAACCTAAGGCTGAACCCTCTCCCCAAACCCCCAAATTGAATTTATTCTATATTGTTCTTAGTGTTAATTCCTTGTAATATGATTGTTCCAGAGACTCTAATGTTGTATGAAACATTGGAAAAAGGTTTTTTTGTGCCAGTGAGCTGGATCATGACTGTCTGTTCAATGCTCCCCTCAAATGATGGTGCATTTACAAGTCTGATTCAGATTGTGATTTTCATGAACTGAATAATATGACAAAGGTAAATTCCTTGAAGACCATGAATTTGCTGCTTCTTCTACAAAAAGAATAAATTCATTTGTGGTCAAAATATCTTAATGGTCATTCTTATAACATGGATTTAGAGAGTTTGAATGGGTAACAATCTCATTAAGGATGTCATAGGAAAAAGGAAAATAGGATACGTATCTGGTTAACAGCTTTCCTTGATGCCTGATGAAATGAATGGTCACAGCTTCAGCCTTCCTACTAGAAATACTCAGGAAAAGGCTGACAGACAGGCATGTAAAACAACTGGTAAAACAATTGCAGCAGCTACCTCTGCCCTACATCTTGCTTTCCCATTTGCTTTTGTGAAAGTTTCCCAAGAATCTTGAGATCTAGACTATCTTCCTGTTGCCTCTCTTTGTCAGAGCTGGCACCGTTCTGCTCGAAGCAGGGCTCTGTCTCAACCTTGCCTGCTCTCCCAGTGGAAAGTTTTTAACTTTGGATTTGGACTAATCTACCTGGCCATTCTAACACTATCTGGAGTTTTTTCAGGTCAATTATTCAGTTTAATTGAACTGCTGCTGTAAACTTTGTGAGTAATAATGGCAGGGTTGAATTTTCTAACCTTGTTTTTCTTAAAATCAGTTTGAAACCTTCTGTCCTTCTAAGTTCAAACTTATCAACGTTTGTAATGCAGGAAACTAATCTATTCAAGAAACTATACTTGAAGATCAGAAGCTAAAGGCTGTTTGGATGACAAATGAGCATATGCAATGTTGAAAGTACCTAAATGTAATTTTTTTCTCAAAGTTAAGCTGTTGTGAAACTATGCACACATAAGAAACAATGCAAGTGAGTGGTAAGAAATCTTTTTATTTGGATATCTGATAGAATATATTATTGCCGGAAGAATGTAATTAAATTTTAATAAACAAAATTAATCAGAATATGTCAATAATTTTTTACTGAACAATTTTGCGTACCTATTTCAATTTTTCATGTGCAAGAAATGCTCTTTTACTGCAGCTAACATTCTTTGCAAAAATGGGTCAGCTCCAGCTAATTTATCAACTGATAACATTTGAAGAGATATTTAGAATTTTTAAAGATTATTTACAATACTTTGCTAAGAGTGCAGTCTGTTACATATCCAGATAAGCTCTTTATAATACAGTATTATGATCATGAATGGCTAAAAAGAGCTAAGACATTAAAATCCTTAGAGAAAAATATTCTAAGTAATATGAACTGAAATATTTTTAGCCATTAAGTGAAATAGTTACCAAAATCATTGACTAAATCAAACAGAAGTGAGAGTAGCACAGGAAAATTAAAACCACAGTAAACCAGTAAAACACAGAATTGCTCAGGACTGATGACAGCTGGAACAAGCGTGCATCCAAGAAGCCATATGGAGTTTCTCTGTTTCTATCTTTTCTGGTAGCACCAGGAGAGCTACTGAGGAACAGCTGGCTCGGTTCTGCTGGAGCCCAGTAGGGGCTGGTAATGTCTGTAATCCTGATGTGGGGACCAAGGGAAGACAGACATCACGGAAACCCTGCTGTCCTGAGTAGAAATTTGTGCATATAAGAATGAGAATATGGTATTTAAATTGGCTCCTTCTGAAGATTTTTCCTCTTTCTTGTACTGTCCTTTTTTCTCTCCAGCTTGCTATGAAGTCCATCATCAGGGTATAAAGCAGGTTACTTTTTTGCACCTCTTTGTTGCCTACACAAAGCACAGCACCTTTCACAGTGTTTCATTAGGAAATTTTTTAAAAAGCAAATGTGGTTAGATAGAACTTGGTGTTCAGTTGGATTGATTGAAAGAGAATCTCTGTTTATGTCTTTGTCTTATGTTAATCAGATGATTCAGGAGTGAGAATTCCTGATGACTTCATGACTTAGTTCAGCTGAGGTGTTATCATTCCAGTGAAGAATTAAATTAAGTTAAAGCAACAGCTTAAAATCTTGTATTTTCTTAGATTGGATCTGTGGTGCTCCTATGCTACTCGTTTGTTCCAAAATAAAGGTTTATCATCTTAAAAATCAAGAAACAAAGCATTGCTAATAAATATTTGACGTTTTCAAATGTATTTTTCTTTTATTTTACTACTTTACCAGGTGAATTATTTTCTCCTCAAAATTTCTCATTGCCGAGATGTAAAGACTAACTGCTGTGATATTCTTAGAATAAAAGAAATACTCCTTTGCTTTTCTTTTCCCCAATATTAAATCATTTTCACAAGGTAAATTCTAAGACAGTGAAATTTAGTGTCAACACTGTATAAACAATAGCTGCCCTGCAATTGCTAATCTATTTCCTTCATTACTGCTGATGTCCTGAAATTTGTGGAACACCAGAACTGACAGAAAAACAACCCATTTCCTCCAAACTTTCCTGCTGAATAATTACTTCCTATGTTTATCTGATATAAGTTTCCTGTGGGCAGTTTCCATATGTTTTTCCTGTGCATGGGTTTTTTTAAGGACTCCAAGAAAAACCAATTTTGCCAAGTACCTCCTCAAACTAAGAAGCTGAACAGATTAACAGGAGACCGAAAGAGCTTTAAATATCTTTGAAAATATTTTCTTTAAAGATTTTAAGACTATTTTTATTAATAGTTTGGTCATAAAAATTTACATTGCGTTCAGTTTTTACAGGTGGATCAGTTTTGCCTATTAATTACTACTATTGTAGACAAAACAATTTTTAGTCTTCTTCCTTGTGTACACAAAACAATTTATTTCAACCAATTAATTCTGAAAGAAACTATTGTCATATTTAGACACAAGAGAGCCTTTATCTTTATAGGAGCTTGAAGAACTCAACATGTTCTCCTCTTCAGTTGTGCGGGATGATAGGAAAGCTGCACTCTTCTGCTGGCATACTCTAGACATCAGCACAAAGCCAATGTGCAATAGGGCTTGGGGACATGAATCCTCCAGTTTCCCGTCTCCTGAGGCATTCTGAATTACATAAAAGACTCAAAAAGCAGATTTGGTGCTTCTGCACACACTCATAACACCAGTCATCTTGTCTAGATGACATTTGTCCAGTCATTTTTCAAGAAAACGGAAGGACTTGATCTCATTAGCTATTCCTTGTTTTATGTATCTTGCTGTTAATCTCGCTAGGTGCTGAGTGTGAAGGGGCTTTTCAGTAACATTTAGCAGAATTTTCTTTGGTGTATGTTGGCCTCCAAAGTTTGTTGCTGTTGTTGTTTGTTTGTTTGTTTTTTTGTTTTTGGGAGCTATGGCTTCTTAGACAAATATGAAAAGTATGTGACCCACTAGTAATACCAGAACCTCTGTATGTGACAAAATTTCTTTGAGATTCTCCCAGGAATTCTCTGACAAACAATTACATATTCCAGCTGGATGAGTCTTTATGAATGGTAGAAGGTTGACTCAGGTGCTTATCAGATGGTAGACTTGAATGTTTCCAAGCTCCCAGGTATTAGTGTCTTCTTAGGTCGGAAAATTCTGATGTTGGTTTATGGAGATAAATTACAGACTCTGCAATTAATTCACCTATTATGTTAATCCTTCATCAGAACTAGTAAAAGAAGAGTGCATGATTTATCTCATAATGGAACAAAAATGTAATTTCACAGTACCTTGGTTAAGACAAAGCTTTCCTTCTAGATAGAATGAATCATTCTTCAGTGTCAGAAACACATCCATTATTTGGAGCTGTAACATATATTCTAAATATATTTGACTATGTGTATACTTGGCTTAAGCTATTATTTGAAAATTGTCTTTTACTGTAAATTAGTAGAACCCTCTAAACTGTACTAAAATACCTATATTGTTAAATATTTAGTGATACATTGATTTATGTAGAAGAAAAACCGTAATTCTTTCAGCAACATATCATCCTATAACAGTTTCATGATGTTCCTAAACTGTGCTGAATGCTGTCAATACGTGAAGCTTGTATCTGCAGCAGGGAAGATTTTCTTTGTGAAGGAAGTTGTATAATAAATGGACACCTCTAAACCAGTTATGAGAGATGGGTGTGTCGTCAGGAGTCAGGCTTCATTTCCTGAATAATGAAGGTTGGAAGTTTCTGTACTGCGGAGAGAGGGGCACTTATATGATGAGGGATGACAAGACCAATTCCTGAATACTTTGAGCAGTGGGTGGAGCTTCAGCAGAGGAGGTGTTTTGATTAGATTCTTCCACCCTCTACCCAGTATAAACTGGACAGTGCTCTCAGGCACATGAATCTTGTGTAGTCCTGCGCAGATGATCCCAGTGGGTCCCTTCCAACTCAGCATATCCTTTGATTCTATTATTCTGTGGCATCCTAAATATGCAAACTTCTTAAATTACGCTTCTTTTTAGAAGGGGGGAAAAATGTCCTTCAAATTATGTTTTAATTTAAGAAGTGAAATCCTAGTGCAACTGATTTTAATTAAAACACAGTTATTGTCAGTTCTTATCTTTATGTTTCTATTAAGAGGGAACAGTGAGATACCATTGTCTCAAAAGAAAATTGAAACTCTTGCCTAATTTTAGCATTGTAAAAAGAAACAAATGTATTTTAATATTTTAAGCATCTAGACTTGAACAATGACTGAATCTCATTAGTATCTGGAGGATTTTTTTGCTATTCCTCTTGCTGACATTTCTCCTTATGATTTCATTTTAGCAAACCTTTGTCTTTAAACACAAATCCCCAGGAAAAATGCAAGAGTGGCTGGATTTGATACAAATCTAAAAGTACACATATCTGTCATTATGGCTGAAGCCTAAATAAACAATACAAATTTTACAGTGGAACATAAGATTAATTTCTGAGTTTCAAGGTTCTACTTTGGTAAAATACTTTCTCTGAAAAAAGAAGAAAAAATCAAACAGGATTAAAAAAATAGGTCAACTGAATCTGGGATTTCAAACATTCACATCCATCATTCATGGTTTCATGGTTATTTCATGGGGTCATTACCTTGTAAAACAGCAGAGCTTATGTTGTTTTGACTGTCTTTCTATCTTAACATATTTGGAAGTCTTTCAAATTCGACTTTAGAACAGATTTACATAAGTTTATAGTGTTTATTTCAGTTCTGTTACATCCTGTACTTTGGCTCTTTTGTTTGAGGAATATGTTTCCTTATCAATACTCACACAAAATAGCTCAATGTCATCCTTCACTATGGCCTTAAATGTGTCTTTCTTGGATTAGAAGTTTTTTTCTGCCTTTTGCTAGCTTTTAGTTCCTTTTTTCTCTAGTTAAAGAACGAAATGGCTGTTCCGTAAGTATAAATATGGTTACACTTTACCATCTTTGCTATGAAATCCCCTCTCTCCACAGTTCAGAAACTTTTAGCCTTCCTCATTATTCTCCAAATGAAGCCTGCCTCTTGAAAACACACCATCTGTCATAACTGGTTTACTTTTGTCCATTTATTATGCAATATAGGATCTTTCACAATCATTACCTGGTGGGATTTCTGTATTGCCTTGGCTAAAATGACATCTAGACTGAATAGTTATACCTCAGCTCAGGTATCCTCACACCCACCTGCTCAGACCTTGTATGTATGAATGAAAGTATTGGGATGGAAATATTTTGGTGTGAAGTGACAGAACGACCATGACATTGTCAAGAAAAGTCACTAGTGGCCACGATAAAAGTTGAACTGATTATAAGTAATGCCATACAATTTAGAAAAAGTCCAATACTAAAAAAATGAACCAAAGACTGTATTTCTTGAATGAACTTCCTTGGCAGTAGGTGTTGCTTTGATACACCCAAAATTTCTTGATTTCCTGTTATTTTTGCATAGTATCACAGTAAATGGTTAAAACTATCTAAATAAAATAATTAGTCCTTTAGCTATACTGATAGTGCACAACTTTGATTTCCTACTCCACATGCAACATGGAAATAAACTCTGTGCTCTGAAACATGTAGAGGAAAACTATTTTCTGTTTTCTGAATGGTCTGATTTAATTCTATTAATAGTAGCAACAGTTTAATTTAAAATCCTACAGGATCATGGTTTGTGTTTCCCCCACTTTGATCGTTTCTAAGGAAAAAAGGATATTTTAAAAATGGATCAGAACACAATTTCTTATCAGGCAGCATTTAATTCACATAATAATCCTGCTATTACTCAGCCATTTAATGGGGTTAAAAGTATGACAAATTTGGCCTATATATGAATATGATCCCTATCAGGACTTTTATTAAGTTGCCTTCATTATCTGTGGCAAAAAGATCTGGGGAAAAAGTCTTGAGAAATGGGCCATTCTCCTGTCTTTTTGATGATCTCAGAAGCTGAAAGACGTGAAGTATTGTTTATTTTTATTACCATTGCACCCTGGCTGACAACAAAAAGTTAAGACACGTCCTTTGGAACGACATGAAGTATGCAGTGTTTTCCACTCATCTCAAATGATATTTGTTATGTGGGTATGTTTCAACGCACTTTGTCTCAAGGCCTGTGTGTTGTTTGATACTGCACTGTGTGCAGCAGATATAGCATTATGTGGATTGCAAAACAGCTCTGAGCCAGTGTTTTAAACTGTGGTAGCACAATAACCATGAGTTGAGCACCAAAGAATGTGGCAGGTAACCACAAGCTATAATTCTGGCAATTACAGCAATGCTATTTTGAGAGACTGGATGGCTGCAGTGGTATTTTTATGTTCCTTCTTAAGGTCTCCCTTCAAAGTTAACTACACAGTTTTCCTTAGCTGGGCTGGAATGAATCTTTAACTAATACTGGAAAACCCAGCAAGAGGTTTCTACATCTTCCCTCTGTTTAGTATGCCAGCACATGGAAATGACACGCAACATCAATAAGATTAGATGCAAAGGATCTAGAATTAAATGGTGCTTGTAATTTCATCATTTGTATATTTCTTCTAAAGATTTCCATGATGTTTTATTAACATGGACGGAGAAGGTAGATAGTCTGGATTTTGCAAAAGAAAGCAAAAGAGCTGGTGTTTTTCTCATATCTGCACATATACTAGGTAGGAAAGGAAAAGCAAAACAAATACTATCACTTGAATGACAAGAGAACTTCATGTACTACAAATCTATTAGGCAAGCAAATCAAACTGGCACTTGAGGAAGAGGTGTTGCTGTCATATGTTTAAGGTGGTAAAACACAGTTTAGCCTTTTCATGGTAGTTTGGCCATAAAGACAAATATTGTCTCATCTAATTTTGGTTTCAAATTATCAGATAGAATAAAAATGAAACTGCACAACTACATGAAAGCCTCATTTAAAGTGATGTCAATATCCTCACCTTTTGATGCATGTGGTTATTTTTATCAGCCATTTTATTCATGCTGCACTCACTGCCACTCCTACCAAATGTACGGCCACTATTCCCTCCCCTCCAGCTCCATTTCCTGAAAAAAGTCAAGAAAAAATGCTGCTGCTTTCCACCAGCTGCAATTACGAACTTGCTTTTGTCTCATTTTGTCTCATTCAAGAATTGTAACCACTAAATTTGAGCATTTCTCCTAAATTAAAATCCCTAGTGAATTTTCATGGATAAACTGTTATGCATGATACTTATTCTTAACAGATTTTTTAAAATTAAATGTAACATTGATCTATTAATTGTATATCTTAACCTGATGTTTCATTTTTCACTGAGTATACTATTAATAACCTCTGATACATGTCAGGTTTTTTCTCCCTGGAGCTTGTTTAAATAAAGAGAATCATAATATATTTTGTTATATTTATTTTGACAACTATTTGTTTTTTGATGGTCTAGTAATGGCATGATGCATTATTCTTCCTGAGAGAACATCTAATTGTTTTTTCTCATTTAATATCTATATTTTCTTTTCCTCTGGTAAAAATTGTGTGATTCAATGCCATGAATATATGTGAACACATATGAAGATAGGGAAGCATAAATGGTAGCACTGGTGAGAGAAAGTAAAAGGTAGGATTTAACTTAAAAATATTTAACTCCCAGAGAAACCTATCAGTGTTGAATAATCATAAAAGTACCACTGATATAAATCTTGCTGTAAGGTTTCATATCTTAATAGAATATATTGTCTAGATAGTGTGTCAGACCTCTGAACTCCCATATAAAATATAGGCTACAGGAGTGTGCTGGCCTTGAATTCTGTCCTCCCCTGGACATTCTGACATTACTGAAGAATCCCGTGTGATTATTCAGAGAGCTGCAATCTGCCAATAGAATTCCTGAAGCAGCCTTATGTTTCTAAACAGCCTTTGGCTTTTAAGAGACATATATTTAGAAACTGTCTTAAGTGCTGTTTAAAAAGAACTTTCCTCTCTAAGATTTATCAGTAAGAATAAACTAACTGAAACTGTTTTCTGCAACGTCTGAAGAGAGTAACCTTTCCCATTAATTTTCCTCAGTGCTTTGAATTTTCATGGGTACCTTTAGGATCTCCCATTGCAAGAGAACAGCTTGCCATATCTTATCTTTAACTCTACAGGAAAACCATCAATTTATTTTTTGCCAGAATAATGGGGAGGATGTCCTTGTTTTAATTACAAAAAAAAAGATAGGGCCAATCTCATAAAGAAATGAAATGCTGATTTATTTATGTACTCAATTACGTACTTTTAGTAGTAGCAAATTCAAAATGAAGTATCAATATTTGTATAGAGGCTTAATTTTATTGAAAGAGTCCTTTCTACATTTATGTAATGCTCCCAAAATCCTCTTTATATGAATCAGCATGGTACTGAATTTGACAGAGAGAGAAGTTTATATCCATTGACTTTACGATTCATTACATATCATGCAGACAATTTTATACTTCATAAAACTTGGAAAATTCTTGTCAAGTGCATAGAGTACATGACTTTTTAACTGTAAAGTCTTCCTTGGAATTAAATACACCACAGTTAATCCATCTGTTGTTATTTTCCTCACCCACTGGATCATATCCCTCACACACAGAATATTATTTTTAAATAAGCAAACTCTCGGTGACAGAGAAGACCATAATGGTTCTGCAAGAGACCATGCAGTCTGCAGGGTCAGCAGTCCATGTTTTATAGCTCCTGAATTACACACTGAAAGAGTTTTTTCCTTCAGGGGTCTGAATACTGAACATGACAATAATGTCTTCTTGCATTTACTGAAAATTCTTTCATTTTCTTAACAAAAAAAAAGAAACTAAAATATCAATAATTTGATTTTTATTAAAAACTGAATTTAAAATTCTTCAAGATATACATATAACCTTACTCTTGGATACAAGTTCTATCTTTGTTACTCAGATGTTCTATTTCTAATTTATTTTGGATCTTGGATAATAACACTGTAACATTCCAAAATGGACTCAAACCATACCACAGTGTATCAGCAGTGCTTCACATCTACACCAGAAAACTCCAAGAAACACACAGTACAGCCAGACTCCAGAGTGGTTATTTTATAAGGCAGCTTAAAATAATTGGTGATATTCTTTCATTTTCAATAGATATTAAACTGTATATAATAAAATAGATAATCTGTTTAATTACTTATAAAATTCTAACAGAGGTGTAAAGTAGGGTAATCCTCGCTCAACTATCTTTAACTTCATTTTATCCAATCTTTCTCTCTATTTTTCCTCTCCATTTCTTCTTACTTTTAATCAATCTCCAAATGTCTCCTGTTTAATAAATGGTCATTCATAAAAGTTTCTCCTGAAGTCACGGGAGCTTGAATGACAGTGGAAGTTACTGGAGTGAACCAGAAATAAAGTCAGATCTATGAAAAATGCTGAAAAAATTACCAGTGGATACAGAAATCTTCTTTGTTCTCGAGCCTGATTATCCTTCTCCTTCATCTGATCATTCAAGGAGCAACACAGCCGGGGAAAGTTCTCCCATGTGATTTTCAGAGGTGACTGGAAATTTTGGAGTAGTTTATTCTCCATGAGGATGCCTTTCCCTCCCTGGGCAAGGGGAAAAGTCACATGTTCCTCTTCAAATACAAGAATTGAAATCTGTTCAGTGAAACTCAGTTTCCAGTAGGAGAATGAGAATGACATCTCTCTTCTTGTGTCAGATTAATGTTTGCCTCATCTCTCTGAGTATCAGAAATAGACCTCAGCTAGTAGAAAACACTTGGAAAAAACATGAAACAGCATAAGAGGTATAATGGAAGAATCTGAAGTGATATTTGATTGAAAATATTTAATAATTTGTTTAGATAGTAAGGAAATTAAACATTTTTAAAATTTCCAAGCAGAAATCCATTAAAAGATATATTTCTTCTACTAAAATATTACTTTCTCAGCCCCAAAAACCCAGTCACTTTATGCCTTCAAGTTTTTAAGAAAAGATGAAAATAATGTTTGGAAATTGAATCATTTTGAAAAGAAGTAAGTCAGCTAAAAACTATTGTTTGTCTACCAGTATTTAGACTGTTTTTTTAAGAGACAATATTGATGCTGTTTATCATGTGAAGTCCCTTAGAAAAAAGAGAAGTTTCAGGTGGAGATAGGAAGGAAGAGAGGTGTTTCGGGCTTCACTTCACCAACTAAGCAGTGACCAGTGCTCACTGGGGTTTATAGGAGGTGTAGCTGTCTGATGTTGTGGGCCACTCTAACCAGAGAGCCTCTAGTCAGAATTGGATTGTATCTGTCTCTGTGTGTTGTAATACACACAGATTTCATGCTACTGAAATAAAAGCTATTTCCGCAAGCTGTGAATATCTGACCTTGGTATTGCTTATCACAGCAGAGGCCATTACAGCTCATGGCAGCAAATGCTGGCAACTATAAATGAATTTTTTCGTTCATCCTTGGGCAATTGGCACATTTTCTACATGCTTGAGCCAGTTGCAGAATACGTTATGTGGAAATGGAACTTATTAACGCCTGGATAAATGTGACAGTGTTGATTTGTAATGTACAGCAGCCAAACAAGCTTCACTTATTTATGTTAAGCAACTTTTTAAAAAAAAAAAAATTTGGTGTATGACACTTAATGTTTCTTGTGAGTTGCTGGTAGGACACATCCTGGTGTTGTGTCTGAAAATCTATGTTGCATTTAAACCCTAATCCAGTAAAAATAAGAATTCTCCATTTTTTTAGCACCAACATGGGTAGTAATTTGTTAAATTTATAGTCTAAACTGTATTTATGCAATTTATTCACAAAGACAAGATTTAACATCTTTAATGTCTCTGAGAACCAAAATTGCTCATCCTTTCTTTTTGTTACAACTTACCAGGAAATGAAGAAGTGGAACAGAAAGAAGTAACAGAAGCAAAAATTTTACTAGACTTTTAAAGACCAGAAAACAATTTTCTATATGAATTACTGGAACTGTTATTCACTTTGATTTCACATCTATTTCAATTTATCCCCTAGAAACAGTCCTGACCAATACACTGACTTAAGTAGCTGATATTGTAGACAGATGTTAACTCAAATCTGCTTGGATTAGTTTTCTTGCAGAAATTTACAGATACAGACACACTATATAGACATCTAAGTTTTCAGAAACTAATGTGTTACAGATACAATTTAAGCTTTTCAGGCCGTGTGTTTGAGAAATGTTTCTGCACTGTGTCATATCAATTTGCCACTTGAGAGCAGAAAGGGGGAAATGAAGTGTTACTGTCACAATCAGCTACTAGAACACATGATTTCATTTTTGCATTAAAAGGTTACCTTCACAAATGCTGATGGTTTTGTTTTTTGAACCCAGAGGAAATAAGGGAAAGGTGTTATGAGTTCTGAGCATCTGGTTTCTGTTTCTAACTTTCCTATATTTCTAAAAGTTATTATGTACCAGTTTATAGGGCTAAGGAAGAACAAATGATACGACAGAGTAGCCAAAATGAATCATTATGTTTCCCTTCTAGCTCCCATTGTTTTTGGAACTACTGTAGGGTCCAATTACAATTTTACTTAAATACTTCTGGCTTTTCTTGTTCTCTGTTCAGGAAAAAGATAAATAAGGACACTGTTCATATTGTGGTAGGGAGGCAGCAACTGATCTTGCACAAGGCTGCAATGACTTTGCAAATCCTGCTCCCCTTCCCCACTTATTTCCATCAAAGGCCCACATTTCAAAAAGACAAGGGGTTTAACAGCAGAAAAAGGTGGGAAGATGGCACTTTCCAGTTTGTTTTTTGATTCTACAAATGTCTCTCCGAATGAATGTATTTCTGTCCTGTGTATCAGAACTGGCATATTTACATTCAAGCAGCTACAAAGAACAAAACTTGAATGCACTTTAGATTTTATACTGAAATGTTGGAAAACATATGTATTTTGTTCATTTTTTCTACGGTATTTGAATGCTACTTGCGTCTTAAGCAATCTCCTCTCTTTCATTTCTGTGGTACTGTCGTGGTTTGATGCTGGCCTGACACCAGGCACCCACAAGAGTCGCTCGCTCACCCTCCCCTACCCCAGCTGGGCAAAAGGAGGGAAAAGAGGGAAAAAAAAAAGGGTTAACGGAGGCTTCATGGGTGAGATAAGGAGAGCGGGAGAAATATTTCAAGGGCAAAACAGGCTCAACTTGATTGTTAAATGAAATTTATTACTAACAGAATCAGAGGAGGGTAATGAGAAGTAAAATAAGCCTTTAAAACACCTTCCCCCCCACAAGCCCTCTCTCCTTCCCACCGACAGCACAGGGAGGCAGGGCAGGGGGGTTTGGTCAGTCCATCACCAAGATTTTCTTCCGCTGCTCCGGGAGACGAATCCTTCACTGTGAGGCCGAGGGGTCCCTCCCACAGGAGACAGTTCTCCGTGAACTTCCTGCCATGGGTCCACTCTCACGAGCAGCAGCCGAACCGCACCTGCTGCAGCGTGAGTCCCTCNACGGCCCGCAGAGGAATCTCGGCTCCGGCGCCTGGAGCGCCTCCTCCTCCTCCTTCTCCACTGCCTTTGGTGTCACCATGTTGTTTCCCTCACATGTTCTCACCTCCTCCTCTTCTCTGACTAGAAGCAAAAAACCCCCCATGACTTCCTCTTGATTTTCTTCTTAAATATGTCACAACAGAGGCGTTACCAGTCTCTCTCACTGGCCCAGTTCTGGCCAGCAGCGTGTCCATCTTCAGAGCCATCAGCCACTGGCTCTGCCGGACATGGTGGGAAGCTTCCAGCAGCTCCTCACAGGAGCCACCTTTGTGGCCCCCCTGCTACCCAAAACCAGGCTGTGCCAAACTGATACAGGTACCCATTTTGGTTGCAACAGGAGGGGCATGATAAGGTAACGCGTCTAAAGCCTGTCCTTTTGGGTCTGCTCCACCTAAAGAACACACACTATGATTTAGTTTGTGCTGGGTTTTCTGTTCTCATACTTAACTGATTAAAGATCGAGTACAAAGTGATATAAAGGTGGGAATCCAAAATGTAGGTTTTTCCAAATCTGACACTCAACTTTCACTTACACCTGGAAGCCAGATTTCAAAGGAGATATCCAGAACTGCCCCTACCCTGGCAGTGTGGTGCAGCTGCCAGACATCCTTGTTTTCACCTCTTCTAAGAGCTTTGAGACAGAAGTTTCTCTCACAGAAGCTTCTCTCAAAACAGCTTTGGTAGGCAGGACCTCATAGAAAACTTAGAAGGAGAAAAGGTTGTTTGTTTTTTAATGTACCTTTTGCCAGCTGGTTGTGTAATGGGAGCACTCAAAAGAGGCATTACAAATTCAGGTTCAGCTTCTTTCTCTACTCGAGAGAGATTTGAATACGTTTTCTAACATCAGGCATCTTGGGAATATTTTAATCCTGCCTTATAATTTGTTGTGAAAATCAGGGACTCTTAACAAATTTCCTGATTTAGAAGGCAGTGGTTAGGATGCTTTCTTGGAAACAGAAATTTTCCAGTGTAGTGGGTCTAGATTTAAATATTGCATGCCAGTGTTCAGTGATGAAGGATGCAGAGCCCTGTCTACTCTCTCGCTTAAAAATGCTTTAATTTTTGAAATACTGTCATTCACCTGAGGTCACGTCTTGCCTGAATTGGCAGTCTGAAAGACTTCTTTCATTGCTCCTAGGGTATGTTCCTACATCTATATTTAGGGCACCCTTCTAACAGTCTGGGCCAAAGGATCTTATTAATCTGCTTAAGGTGGACACTCAGCCTCATGTCTTTCCTCAGCCTATTGGCTACTTCAAGTAGCTCAGCAGGATGGTTTTACATACACCCCTCTCACACATTAATTATCTTCATTCACTCTGTGGCTAACGTAGGTTATCCTAAATAACAAGATTATTAGGAATAAGAAAAAAAGGTGCTTACCCTAGTAGCATGCAAATTGAATTTCTTTTTTTTTTTCTAAAATCATCTCCATTAAATCATATTTGTATGGGCTGAATATTCCACCATGAACTAGGTCTTGAATTTGGAATGTTGCTCATACAAATAAAGTTAAAAAAGGGAATAAATCCTTCCAAAAATGTGACCCCTCATTTCAGGAATTTAGTAGCAAAGGTTCATATGGATACTGANCCATTAAATCATATTTGTATGGGCTGAATATTCCACCATGAACTAGGTCTTGAATTTGGAATGTTGCTCATACAAATAAAGTTAAAAAAGGGAATAAATCCTTCCAAAAATGTGACCCCTCATTTCAGGAATTTAGTAGCAAAGGTTCATATGGATACTGATTAGGCAAACTCAATATATTCCTTCTTTTGGAAAGAACACATTCCTTTGGAAGGAATATTTGCCTTTTCTTTTTTATTATTTTAGCCTCGTGCAGTTTAGGCTAAAATTCTGTTTTCACTTTACCAGTCTAATAACCAAGATAGGACAGTCTAAAGTAATAACAAAAGGGCAATATCCTGAGGAAAGAATCTCTATGGGGTGTGATGCCTTCTCTGATGACCATGAGTAATGCTCTTCCAACAACCTATTCCCAAGTTCATCTGCAGTCTCCTACAGACTGCGAGACTTCTTTGATTTATAGCCTACATGGTTTGTGGTTACTTTATTTACTCAGTCTTTTTATTTACATAATTCTCCCACAGGCTAAAAATCTCTTGCGTCATACACAAGCAGCCATCACATACAAGTAAAACACTGTTTTATAACATTTAGAGTGAGTGTCTCAATGAAAAGTTCAGCTAAAGACAGGGTTTGAATTAAGTTCTAACAGCCTTCACAGTAGGCTATGCAGGTCTGAATGTGGAACTGCAGCTAACACTGTTTGACCTAAGGAGTGACTCAGAAAGATTATAGGAGGTCTAGGAAGAAAAATAATGTATCAAGGCACATCAATGTAACACAGGAATAAACACAGTCAGTGCCTCAAATACATGCACTTGGCAGTAGCTGAACTTCCTTCCCTTTTTCTATGTGTGAATGTGCACTTACAGTAAGAGAAAGTCACAGTGGGACATCTTTCCATGTGTCCCATGAAATACTCACCATGGTTTTCAGGCATTACAGAAATACAGCCCCACATTTTGGGTCCTGATCAGGCATCTTCTCTCTCAGGCAGCACTTCCTGAGGTGGTACTTAAAGTAGGAGCAAAGGGATATTTTCCTGACATCACATCTAATCTGAGTTTGTCTATTTCCCCATCTTTAATCTGTTGTTGCCTTAATAGTCGTCAATTTTAATGTTATATTCCAATATCCCTCTATTCTACCAGGTTCCCAATCTACTCACTCAGCAGACCCCATGAGACAACTGAGATGTTGGCAGGAGAGGTCCTGGATTAGAGGAATTTATTTTCAGGCATGCCTGTGAAGTGTCAGTCATGCTGTTAGCACTAGATAATCTGAAACTGGCAAATGTGAGGAAATTAAATTTAAAGCTGGCACTTGATCTTTAATTCACTGTTCTGCATGTTGTAATGATATAATTTTACAGCAGTGTGAATTAAGGTTGGAGTAGGATCAGACTTTAATCTGACTTATCTGGTTTTTGTCATTTTAATCTAGTTAAACAGCATGTTTAATTTGGAAGACTTTTCTAGTCACCTTAGGGGATTGCCTGGTAGTACATTGCAGTATTTGATACTGAAATCTAAAAAAAGATTTCATCAGGATTTCCTTTCTTTGACCTGATAGCATTGATATTAGCACATCTGTTGGAATATACTGTCTCTGCAAGAGCCATAGGCTGATTGAACCTTGGATCTTCAGCACTGTAAGCAAAGGCCTCAGCTACACTGAAGAGAAACTTTTTGAAATAATTATTAATGGTGATGTCAACAACAGACAGTGAAACAATCATTAGCACTAAAGCAATGTATTATGTATTCACATTTTACAGATATGATTCTGCTCATGTTGTTTTCACAACAAGAGTTTATTAATGAAGTAAGGGCTCAGTATATTTTTCTAACCTGACATTTTACTGGACAGGCTTTCATCTGAACTCAGTAAGGGATTTATTTGCTACACTTATTTACTTACCACTACAAATTTTTCCTCAGATCTCACTGTCAGTACAATAGTTAAAATCCTCACCCTCTGACCTCACTGTATTTTACTGCAGTTCACTTTTAGATGGACAAGGGGAAATCTGTACATTATCCATACTGGATTTCTGTCTGATTAGGTAGTTGCAGCCTCAGTGGCAGAAGGAGGGTGATAAGCAATATTCTAAAATGCAAACATTTTATGATGTGTCTTGATCATAGGCCTTCTCAGGGAATGTATTTTATCAGTTATGGACCCAGTGTTTTACTTGAGCTTGGATAGCACTGCTGGGCAAAGCGAGCCCAAAGCAAAGAGTTGAAAGAAAACCTGTGCATCTTGCCGGAGCCCATCATGCTGCTGGTCTTGGTAGCTAAAAGGGAACACGAAGGATCAGCACTGCTGGAGACTGCAGCCAGGGACACTTATGAACTTGCACTGGAAGTAGCATGTGCTGCTGTGTCCCATGTTTGGAGGTCTCACTAGAACCAATGTGTAACCACAGTTGGAAGTCAATGATTGCCCACTTCAAACAGTATGCAGGTGACAAAGGATCTTTTCACCTCAGAGGAAGGGAACTAACAATATGAGTAATTCCTCTTTGTTTTTTGCCCCCACAAGTAGAGATACAACCTTAGAAATGAATGGGGCCTTCACAGGCTTCCTGGGCTGAAATTAGCTAGTGAATTTTTCCATGAACACCTTAAAGCTACAGACATGCCTTTTTAACTTGAGCGTTAGTTCCCAAACAAAAGAACAGAACAAAATTTCATATGTATGTAAGCTTGGATTTATTCACCAAGGCAAAAATTGCTATCTGGTTTCAAACGAGAGCTACGACCTGACATTAAGTTATACTATTTACTTCTGAACACAACAAATTTCCATTTAAATATAGCTTCAGGGGCCAAGTATGAGAATGTTGGTGTACATCTTCCACTTCTATGATTCAAAGGCATTTTGTGCCCTCTGGTGACCATTTATAGCTCCATTTTGCAAGAGTGGCTGCAACATTTTGGGTATCTGGACAGTACCAGTATTATTGATAAGATTTTCTACTCTTAGCTTGGTCAAAATGAATAGTTTATTAAAAAAAGATAGAAACCCCAAACCAGAATCAGGGCTAATTGTCTATACACTCTTTTGTACACTAGATTTATATGTATGTGACAGATTTTCATCTGAGTTGTCCTAGGTTTTCCAATTCTACTCTGATCCTGTAATCAAAGCATGTAGAACTGATCACATGAGGTAAAATTGGGAAAGAATTAAGTGAGCTTTCTAATATAACCCCTCAACACAAAAGGAATTTTGTCAAAGTACAAAAATTGTGCCATACTAATAGCACGTCCTATGTTACAAAAAGTAAGATAATTTCCATACCACAAGATCATTAAATATCTTCTTCTTTTTATGTATAAAAATTTGAAAAAGTTAATTGGTCTCTTACACATGAAAATCTTGTCCTGCTGTGTCTAATGTCTGGAGGTCTCACTAGAACCAATGTATAACCACATTTGGAAGTCAGTCATTGCCCGTATCAAACAGTATGCGAAAAGAGAAGAGCAGATCAAATTCTTTGTGGCATATAGATGGGCATATGCATAAAAGAGTGACAAAATGAATAACTTAATATTAACAGTTTGAAAATTTTGAGGTATAATAAAGAGGCACAAAATATCTATAACTTAGCTGGCTAGTTGGAGTTGCCATCAGTACTCTTGCAAAAGTTGTAATTTAGTAATAAGAACTTTCTTATTTATTTCATACAAAAACAATGAAAAAGGATATGGCATGTTGTCACACCACACTGAGGCACTGATCCAGTACTGCAGGGGGAAACCATCACACACTGAACTTTCCCCCAAGATTGTCTTTTGCCATCCAAATACTACCCTAAAGTAGGAGAAGAAACAATCGGTCCTTACCCACAATGCCATGACTTTTCTACCATTGCAGTGTTGTATTTTTACTGGCAGTAGCCCTGATTAAAAGTCTGATATGTCTCTCCTTGGGCAATTCAAAGCCCCATGAGGTCAGCTGAATGGCTCTTGCTGATTTTGTTAGGTTTTGGATCATGCCCTGAAGGAAAGTGGTCTGACATATTAAGACTAAGGAAAAAACCAACAAAGGAGGCAATATCTGTTCCCCAGTCTGCCATGGATATACTGTTGCCTTCTGGGCAAGTATCTCAGCTTGAAAAAGTGTCAGACTGCTTAGTTGTGATCATAGTAGTTACTTAAGCTAGTAAAATGTTTGGAAAATTAATTAATGTTTGTAGAAAGTTTGTAAGTTAGTTAAAGATGTTAGAAAGTGCACAGAATTTTAGTATTGTTAGCAGGTTTATTTTTAATAAATCCCCCTTGATCATAATTCATTATCCCTCTGAGATTTCATCCAAAGGTTTTTAGTCAACACTTTCTCCTGCAATCCATATTAATTAGCAATATTGGTCTGTTGGCTCTATGGTATTTACCACTTTTCCCTCTGGTTTCAGAGCACTTTAATTAAAGCATTCCTAAGAGAACTGGTTAATGAATTGACCTGAAATGCCTTATTACAGATCCTACTCAAAACTTACGTTTAAAATGTACTACAAAGTTTTGTAGAGTTTAGCTGAAAATCCACTGGAGCCTGGAGCATGATTCCCATTCCCCAAAAGACAAAAGGCAAAGAAGCACAAAGCATAAAATCCAAATTTCCTTCTACCTGTGTTTGTAAGTCAATCTCAGGAAGCGCAGCATTACAAAGGATGGCTCATGTTAGAGTGGCTTTTGCTTATGCAAAAGATTAGTTTCTAATCCTACTATAAGAGGGAAAAAAATATTTCTACTCTCATCTGAAGCTCCAGTGATTTCATTAAATTCTCATTATGGAATTAACATTTCATTCTCTGTTTATTTATATCACCATTTGTGGCTTGGTTATGCAGGCATTTTCCTTCTGACAATTCTCCAGTTAAAATGAATAAACCTCATTCTTTTCAATATATTTTTGTATGCTGGGTTCTTCTTGTAGGATAAGGAGAGAAGCAAACAGATGCTTATGGAACTGCAATGATGGAAAACAGAAAGGGCCGATCATGGATGGATTTGGAGAGAGGTGGAAAGGGTGTTAATATAATAAGTTGAAGTAAATTCTCTTTATGCCTTGGGCAATGAGATAAGAGAAGATTTAACTGAACATGGGAACACACAAAGTCTGCTGATTTATTTTGCGTACTTATACGTTAAAGTTTGAATTAGTTATCAATGCCAATTGATGTTGGTATTGGGACTGGTGTTGTTTAACAACTTTGCCATGGACAGTGGGATCAAGCGCACACTCAGCAGGTTTGTTGATGACACCAAGCTGTGTGGTAGAGACTCTGGAGGGAAGGGATGCCATCCAGAGGGGCCTGGACAGGCTGAGAGGTGGGCACATGCAAACCTCATGAAGTTCAACAAGGCCAAGTGCAAGGTCCTGGATCTGGATTGGGGCAATCCCAAACACAAAATACAGGCTGGGTGGAGATTGGACTGAGAACAGACCTGGGGAGAAAGACTTGGGAGTGTTGGTTGAGGAGAAGCTCAGCATGACCTAAGAGCTTCATCAAGAGGCGTGACCAGCAGGTTGAGAGAGGTCTGCTCTACTCTGGTTTTTTGAGACCCCACCTGCAGTACTATGTCCAGCTCTGGGGCCCCCAACATAAGAAGGATGTGTTGGAGCAAGTCCAGAGGAGGCCATAAGGATAATCAGAGGGGCAGAGCACTTCTTTCAACAAGAGAGCTGGGGCTGTTCAGCCTGGAGAAGAGAATGCTCTGGGGAGAAATTATGGCACCTTCCAGTAGCTAAAGGAGGCTCACTAGAAGGCTCAAGAGGGACTTTTATCGTGGGTCTGTAGTGACAGGAAAAGGTGTAATGGATTTAAACTGAAAGAGAGTAGGCTTAGATTAAATATAAGGAAGAAATTCTTTACTGTCATGTCAGTGAAAGATGTTGGCCAGAGAAGTGGATGTCCCATCCCTGAAAGTGTTCAAGGTCAGGTTAGATGAGTCTCTGAGCAATGTGGTCTCTGTGTCTTTGTCCATGGCTGGGGAGTTGGAACTAGATTATCTTTAATGTTTCTTCCAACCAGACCGTTCTTTGCTTCAAATGTAACTTTAGGTATTATTCCTCTGGACTATGCTCAGGAGACGATCAATTTTCATTTAATTATGTAGCTATTAAGTTGGATCACTGTGTGATAAAATTCATATGTAGCTAACTAATACATTGCTTTGGTGCTAATAACAGATTCTATGGAAAACTGGAGTTTTATGAAAAACTGGCAGATACTTGAAGACGACTTCTCTATGCAACAATCCGAAAATACCACATACATTTATGGTAGTCTACTGAAGTGGTATCATTTCAGTATAAATAGAAAAAATATAAATAGAAAAATTCTATCACAGTACCCAAGCATTGGAAGATGTCCAAGAGTGCAATTTTTCTTCAGCATTATTATAAAGAAAGTCTGAAGCTTCCACTCACTCTGGCTTAGTGTTAAAATGTAAGGATATTTTTTTGAATTATCCTAAGTCAATGAATTTAAAAACCTGGACACAGATTTCAGAAAGACGAATGAGAAGGAGGTACCTTGTAAACCATCTATCCAACATCACATTCAGAGCTGTGAACAATGCTATATTCTTCCTCCCTTGCATCCACCCACCAACTTCTTCCACATTTACATAGGTCAGTCCTCTAAGTCTGGTATTGAATATTCACTAAACCCAACAGAGTTTAAACCTTTACTGAATCACAGGAATAACTCAGCAGAGTAAACTGACTTTAGCTTGGGGTTTGGCAATGCAATTTTAGTGAGGTGGAATTTTGTATTCCTTGATTTCAATAAGAAAGACCCATATGCTTATAGTTAGATACAAATTAATTATAGTTGTGAAAGTCATAGTTTTATGTGAAGGCCTGAAGACAGCATTACATGATTAATCCTGATCTGCCACATAACCTGTTTCATATCTGTGCCTAGAATCTTGTACTGAACTAAACTGTATGTCCCAGAAAGGCACAGAATGGTGAATGTGAGCAGAAATGCTGAGACACATAACCCCCCCATATTAGACAGTTTCCTAATTAAGGTATGTATTCTCTATTAAGCTGGGACTCATTTTCCAGGATGGATTTTAAAACATGTGGAATTAGTCTTTGCATTTAAAAAGAAAAAAAACCAAACCAACAAAACCTCCCCAAAAAACTACCTGGAAATGGAACAGACATAATAGTTGAGGAATATTTGAGATATCAGGGTTCAAGAAAAGATTTCTTTTTATCCATGTCTTCTCACTGCTTTCCTAACAGCCCTAAGGTTTTGTTCTCTAAGCTCCAAAGATTAGCAGCTTGGTTTTAAGACACACCAAAGGAAGGCCCCAAAGCTAGACGTCAGATGTCAGTTATCAGATTAAATTTATTGTCAATTTTGGCTTACCATAATCTTTTTCATACTACCGAGCAAGAGCTCAGTTATGAACATCCACAGTTTTACACCCAGCAGTGGTGAAGTAACCAAGTGTGGTATTCATTAAGTAAGCCTCAGAGCTGATGTCTTCCACATCTGTGCATTAAAAGTATTTGGTTTTACAATGTGGTAATTCATTTTCTTCAAGCTGAATGGTGATAAGCTTTGCAATTTTTTTGATCTGCTGAACAAAAACAGGGCCATAGATTTCAAGTTCATGAGAGAAGCTACGAAAGGAACTTAAATAATTTAGTATGAAAATAGTTAAATGATGCTGTCACAATTTTTTCTGCTTCCTCCCTTGGGAAACATTTTAAAAATAGCAATTCAGCTGCGGAAACTCTGAAATTCAAGATGCAGGAAGAATTATTTCAATTGCATGTTGGAATATTCACTCTATGGCATTGTTAAATATTTCTCATTTTATTAATTGAAATGACCCCAAGAAATAGAACCAGTGACTCCTGAATTTTCCAGAGCATGAATCTTTTCATTTGAACTAATGGTAAGTTACCCCCAGAAAATTGAGTTTGTGTTCATAATGAAGTTATGAAATCTACTGCTGAATTCATTAAATTGGAACAACTTTTATTTCATTACAGTAACAAACACAGCAAATTAATTTTCTCAACGAGGCATCAGTATGTGTTTTTAATAGAGAACACTATTATGTGTGAACAATTAAAATAATTTACATTTGGAGAACATTGATTATGAATGATGTTATTATCCCATTAATATAGCAAAACCAATCAAAACTGAAAGTTAAAGAGTTGAAATTGTGCATTTAAACTAATAAGCAAATTACATGCAGATGTAGACAGGAGTCTGGAACTTTGGTATGAAATGTTGGCTGTGACTTGCACGTACGATTAGTAAATTTGCACTGTCCCTTAAGGTCTAATTAAACACTATACACTGTAACACAGAAAGCTCCATACACATAATTACCCATTGTGGGCTTGCTTATCTATTTTAAATATTACTTTTGTTGTATTTAATTATGTGTGAAAAATGATGAGCGTCACTTTATCTGTGTAATCTTATCAAATAATCACCCTGCCTATCAAGAAGTGCCAACCTTTTAATTCTTTATGAAGGAACACAGCTCGAGGATGTAAAATTACATTTTTCAGGAAACCACGGTCTTTTACATGTTGTTATGATTTGTGTGTGTGTGTGTGTGCACTCTTTTTTTCCAGCAACATCTGTTTGGATAAATGAATAGCTGTATGCCTTTGGATCTTTTGTTTTTATTGAAATAGGAAATTAAAATCAGACAACCTTACAATGTAACATGGATATTCTGCAGTCAAGAAAGGGCAGGTCTCCCTAAAAATAGGGTTCTTGCTTCCTATCACTTGCAGACACATAAAGTTGTTGTACTTCAGACTCAGAATGACTGGAGTTAAAAAATTTGCTCTCATCTGCAGGCAGCAAAAAGCTCCATAAAATTATGCATTGATCCAGTAAGATTTCTAATATTGTCCTTGAGGAGTTACCTTGCCTGAAGGTTTTCAGCATAAGCTTGCAACAAGACAGTGAAAAAAATAATCAAAGCAATAATAATTCTGCTTAATAAAAATTTACACTAGCATTTATGAAAATAACCTTCCCAGCCTTAACGGATAACTCCACAGAAAGGCTGTGGGTCTATCACCTGATGCTCCCAAGGGAATTTAGGTCTCATCACAATATCACAGGAAAATGGGGCTGGACATAAACCTTTAGAGGTCATCTTGTCCTCTGCTTTGCCTGAAGGCAGGATCAATGATTCCTGACAGATGTTTGTCTGACCTAGTCTCCATGAAATGGGTACTAGAAGGTTTTTTAATCTTTGTGTGTTCTTAACTCTTGCAATTGCCTGGAAGTCAATAAGGTGATTACTCATGTTTCTTGCCCAAGCTCCCTTGCATCACTGTGAGCTTTCTCATGTGTTTCTTCAGTGTGAATCAGATTTTTGCCTTCTTCCAGTGATGGCATTTAAGTCTAGGAATTATAATGAATCCTCACTTCATTAGTCAAATAAAAATGATATTGTGGATGTTAAAGACTCTATAAACTCTCTGTCTATAGGAGAAAAGGATGTTCAAACAAGTGGACTATTATGAGTGGATCCCAATAAATAACAATAGATTACCTGAAGCAAAGTAAGTATATGAGAATCCATGTGTCTTTTTTCATGCAAAAGCAATATGTCTAGTTTAGTGGCTAAAAAAATATTAGTAATTTACTGCCAAGAATAACAGTCCATTCTATACACACTCAGCCGAATTATACAATAGAAAATGAAGAGATTTGTCTGCTATCTTTAGAAAAGCTGCTTTTGAAAAACAGGTCTTATCCTCACAGATGTGGTTCCATTTTGCAGCACATCTGTGCTGGCAGCCAGCAAGTGCATATGGAAGTTCAAGAAACAACTCCTTTACCTCCACAAACCACAGATACGTGTGCTACTGCTGGTTAGGCCTTTTATTTGCTCATCCTTCTCTTTTTCTTTTTTTCCACTTGATATTCATTTATCCACTGCAAGGTATACTTTATTTGTTCAGAGCATTGCCATATTCTTCCTTCAAGGTGCCATGGAATGCAGAAGCATGTACCTTGCATGACACAGAGCTATCTAGACCTTTCCTGACTGATGCAAGTGATGTTTGTCATCTCCTGCTTGCATTCATCTGCAGATATACCAAGAAGTGTCACTTGTTGATACCTTCCTGACACAGCGTAGAGGATTGATCTGTGAATCATCACCAGATGAGGTGAAGCACACTGTTTTATGAGAAATCATGGAGTACCTAGACTGTTGTTAGCTCCCTGTCTCAGCAGCTGCCTGTCCATAACACGGGTTAGCTTCAACTCCTGCAGGACCTTCCCTTCTGACCCAGCAGTGGATCAGCCCAGTCAGTTGTCATGTCCTACCTAAAAGATAGAAAAGGGAGACTCATTCTCAGTGGGACAGATGAGGGTTTTTTTTTTTTCAACTGTAATTAGAGAGGTTGGTCTGTAATCACTTCATGCAGAAAATGTTCTTCGCAACACTATAATTTGGGTATCAAAGATGCCATTTTTGCATACTGAGTAGACTATTAGTGGGGCTATAGTCTGACTAACTGTGAGATCATGGTAATCACAGAATTCAACAAATTACTTTTCTACTCCTCATTAACTTCAGCTTTTGCCTGGATTAGTTTGAACCAGCTGTAATTCATCAGGCTTTGGTCTCCTTCCTGCTCTGAGAGATAACTGGTAAACAGCACCATCTGCATGGAACAAGAGAGTTGAAACTTCACTTTCAGTTAAAGATTGTTTTTTGTTTTGTTTTGCTTTTTTATTTTTTCTTTGCAGACAGCAAAGCAGCACCAGCTGAAATTAATCTCTGTGATGAGTAAACAATTGATTCAGTCCTTGTGAGCACCCAGCTGGATTAGTGGGACAGGAAAAGATTTACACTAAGTAAGCAATTGCTCTCTACACCACACAGTCAGAGAAAACACAACTGGTTGTGTGTGATGCTATTAGCACTTGCTTGCCTGATGGTCACATCTGCACCATTTATGGTGTCGTGCCAGAATGTCAGCTGAGACAAATTAGTGTCCTCCCACTATGTCAAGCACAATTCAGCTCCCTGTTTGGAACGTTTCTTTCAGCAGGAAAATATACAAATATGTGTAACGAAAACAAGCATAGAGAAAACATATATATGATAAGGAAAGTTTTTTATCTTCCTAAATCTGGAAACAAAACAAAAAATAGCTCTTCCTCTGTTTCTGATAATATGTAATAATATATTGTCTATATATTATACATATAATATATATATATTATATATACAATAATATATTTGTCGCTGTGAGTTTCTCTCACTACTTAGTTTAATAATGTATTTGTAATAGTGACTGTGGCCATGCAGCAATGACAAGGACATTCTTACTGCAGTGATTGCCTCACAAACAAACAAGAAATTATTTTCTCCCTGGCCCAGATTACAGTTAAATAAATTCAGTAACAAAGTGGGTCAGACAGATCAACTCAGAAGTTGATGTCAGAGAACCTCACATGATAAAACAGAAATAAATCCCTTTCAGAATCTGTGGAATGAATTTAAGATAAACTATCTTATCATCTAGTTGCTCTGGTTGAAAAGCAAATTAAAAACAATTAAATGGTAATAATTTCCTTTGCTATTTTGCAATCAAATTTTGTTAAATATAATCTCTAAAATTGTTCATGATCTCCCAATTTGGGTGAATAATAAAAGTTGTTCTGTAACATTGCAATTTGAATTTTTAAGTAACTTTCCTAACGTCTTGAATTTCAAGAGAGTCTGTGGGACTACAGTTCATGCACAAAACTGCTAACTATTAAATATCACAGTGATTACATATGCTAACAAAATTGCTAAAAATTTCTCGCATTTCCCACTCACTAGAAAATATTTACTTCTTCTAACTCAACAGTTCCTATCTTCCCCATCCTTTCTGACTGACACATATAGGTAACGAGAGAAAAAGGACAACTGCTCATTTTTAAATATTTGTCTAAGCTAAACCAAATTACATATAGTAAACTCTTTAGTAAATCTCAAGGCTTTGTCAGAAAATTTTTAATCAATCCCTAAGTGTAAACCATTGTTAAGAAATAGGGTTATTGGGGCAAGGAGACTTAACAGGAAATGGAATGTCTTTCTAAGATTTTTTCAGTGAAAGAGCTTCATGAAAGAAAGTTTAAAATAGTTTTCATATGAAAAAATATCTGTTTAGGACAACCTAAAATAAACAGCTATACTGTACTCTTAGGTCTTTAGGCTCTTCAGGAGATTGCTAACAATACAAAATAATGTGTTTAAACACAATAAAAAGATGATCATGATAACTTGTGAGGTCACATTTCAAATGCTGTGTTCAGTTTTGAACCCCTCACTACAAGAAGGACATTGAGGTGCTGGACATGTCCAGAGAAGGACAGTGAAGCTGCAGAAGGGCTGTAGCACAAGTCTCATGAGGAGCAGCTGAGGGAGCTAGGGGTGTTCAGCCTGGAGAAAAGGATGCTTGGGGGAAACTAATTGCTCTCTACAACCACCTGAAAGGAGGTTGTGCCCAGGTGGGGGTCTCTCCCTTCCCTCAGGTATGAAGCGATAGAACAAGATGAAATGTCCTCAAGTTGCACAAGGGGATGTTTAGATTGGATAGGAGAAAAAAATTCTTCACTGAAAGGCTGGTAACCATTGGAACAGGCTGCCCAGAGAAGTGTTTGAGTCTCTGTCCCTGGAGGTATTTAAAAGGTGTGGAGATGTGGCACTTAGGGACACAGTTTAGTGGTGGACTTTGCAG
Organism: Oriolus oriolus; assembly: GCA_013400235.1. Classification (NCBI taxonomy): domain Eukaryota; kingdom Metazoa; phylum Chordata; class Aves; order Passeriformes; family Corvidae; genus Oriolus; species Oriolus oriolus. The sequence goes on from VXBT01008648.1 coordinate 95,059, forward strand.
TTCTGGGTTCACAGTTGGGCTTGATGGTTTCAAAGGTGTTTTCCAGACTAAACAAGTTTATGATTCTATATTTTGCAGACAGCTAGATCTTCTCCCTATTCAGCTGCCAGTTAATAGCAAATTCCACATCTCCATATGTAAATGCTGCAATAGTGGGCCACTTCAAGTTATCACAGAATCATAAAATTGTTAAGATTGGAAAAGACCTCCATCTTTGACGTGTAACAAGGAATGTTCTGGCTTGATACCAGAATCCACAAAAACTTTTCATCTCTTCAGTTTTCTCCTACTTTCAAAGAAATTGTTTAAATGACAGTTGTATCTTGTTATCCAGCTCATGGCTCTACAAGGAACTTTGCAGTTGCTGGCTTCAGAGGTACCTTCTTCCTTGGATGAGATCATGATTAACATATTCTTGTCTTTTTAAACTTTCCCTTCTCTTTTTTACCTAACGTTTTTAAACTGTATCCTCTCTAATTTCTATGTTCACATTGTTTTCCTACTGTCTTTGAGCCATTTTGATTCTTGTTTCACAGATTTTACACACTTACTTGCTCTTTGTAGTTCTCAATCACATCAATTGTCATACAAATCTATGTGTTTGACAGTCTTTGTTTTTTTCTTTGATGTGGAAATTTAGTCAGACTTGCAGTTCATGAATGTGATGGTTAACTTGGCTTGAATCCTTATCTGATGCAGTTAGGGATCCTAACTTCTGCTTCAGTGAAAAGCCTGTTCCCTGACATTTTTTTGAAAAAGTCTTACCCTGATGGGTTATTCACAGATAGTTTCCAGATGTCTTCTTTAAAATAGTTTCAGATGATTTAAGCTGCCTTCCCTGCATCCTGCCTTTGCTATTTATATTCTCAGCTGTGCACAGGAATGGCAACTATATATAAATTAACTGCAAAATTGTGCATTCAGTATTGCTAAACCAAACAGATGAGTGAAGTGTTCTGTGGCAGCTGTTAACCACTCTTCTTGTCTTGGCTTCCTATCTGAGTTCATGCGAAGCACCTCAGAGCAGAATAAAAGATAAAATAGGAGGAGGTCCAGTAAAAGAGGCTGTAAACCTTCCTCCCTGCTAGAGCTCTCTGTTGTGGCATGTGTTTTATTCACAACGTGGAAGAGCAGTCGTGTAGCCGCCTAGCTCTGGCAATCCTGCTGGGAGCACATCCACATCCAAATGTATGTGTGAGACCAATTACTTTTCTTAAGCCACTGTGAGATGCTTGGAGCCAATTGGAAATGTTCTTGGCAGTACCGGAGAAAGACTTGTATTTGGATAAAAACAAAGATGCTGGCAGGGGTTTGGGTTTGTGACAAGGCTGTCTCTAATTGAAACAGAGTCAGGATTCCTAATCCCTAACATCCCTCACATCCCTTCCCTGCAGAGAATTGACAGCTGTGAAAAAAGGATGTCCTTCCTCATTCCCACCAAGGCAGATATTCACTGGAGTGCTGCAATAAAATCCCAAAGTTGCTTGCAGTCCCTAGGAATATCAACATGATTCTTCAAGAGGAAAATTCCTATTTACTTCAGAGAAATCTAGGGACCTGCTCACCAAATGCTGCAGAAATAGTTCATCAAGGCTGCAAAGCTTGGATCTAAGATACAATGTTAGAAGGAGATTGTTCAAAAAGACTTTAGTAGTTTCCCTTAAGGGAATCTTAGAAGTAGAATCCCTTAAGGGATGACAAAAATGCACTTAATTTGGTGGTTACATACTTTTCTGTTTTCTTTATGGGAGGTGAGCCTTGACAGATAAAATAAGGGATTATCTGTATGTTTCCTGTCACTGATTCCTCCCTTACTATAAAGACTCAGATACTGGTTATCAAAGGACAAAGGTTGAATTCCAGTGCCAGGTTTTTTATGATAAAGAGTAAATAGTATAAAGAAACCATTTCTTCAGTACTCTGCCTGAATCTGAGCTATAATGCATAGTACCAGAACAAGAAGAGAAGCTAGACTCAGAGAGATTTGTGAGGGTTGGACCCCTTCTTTCTTCACAAAAGATTAATATATTAAATTTAGAAGTGGAAGAAGGTATGACCACAAAGGTAGCAGATGAGTTAGGGCAACTGCTAGTTTTGAAATCCTCTCCAATACAACAAGCTAAGATTATTTTCATTTTACAGTGTTTGGAAGAATAGCATCCCTATCGTTTTGACGTGTTTTGAAATAGTGCAGTTAGAGAATAGCTGTGTTTGTAGGCAAGGTCAGCTGATGGGACAACTTAGAAAGTGTGGGAATTGAAGGAGATGGGAAGCATCATAAAATTACTGTAGCATCCTGCAAGTAATATGTCCTGTGGTGTGACATATGGCATAACAATGTGGAGGGTCTGTAGTCTGCTTTGCAAATCTGCTTTATAGATACAAATGTCTTCTGAGTGGGGAAAGAGTCTTGTGAGGGATCAGTTCTGTGATTCCTTCATTGCCTCCATCATCCTCATCCCAGTGACCACTTCGTGATCAGTGAGACATTTTTCATGGACTAAGCATTGGGAAGTTTGGGTTTTGGTGGCAGACTGACTGTGCCTTTTTTTTTTTTTTTTGATAAAACAAACAAAAAGGCATTTTTGAAAGCTTTTATAGATAAAATATTTTGATTTTTGCTTTTTCTTTCCTTTTTTTTTTTTCTAAATATCTAAATTAAGTGCTACTTTGTATAAATTACTGAAAGTTAGAGCCAAATGCCATATTGGCCTTTCTTTGTACAATGAGTTGGTTAAAGCCTAAATTTCCATGAATTCAGGGAAAATCTGTGACTTGGATCTGGTGGGGGGTAATCTATATTGCTACATAGCATGAGACTTATTTTTTATGTGATGTTAAAGATCAGCTTGTGATTTTCAGTTTCTCAGCTCTTTTAGAGAAGAAAAACTAAGACTATTGAATTACTACTTTATGTTCAGATTATTTTGCAACATCTTCAGCAAAGAAACTAAGACTATTCAATATCAGATACAGAAATCTCTATGAAATCAGAACATATAATATTTTTTGTATAGTTCTAATGGCTAATATGATCAGAAAATAAATAATATAAAACTACTAACTGTTGATAGATTGTAATTTTCTAGATTTATCTTAAGCATAGTAAGCTGGCTCAAGTAGCCTCACCATCATCATCATCCTCATAAATAACTTTATGCCTCATTCCGACTCTGAGATCTCTGTTTATAGCCAATAAATAAAATTGCAATAAAGATTTACAATTGATTAGACAACATTTTATTTATTGATTAATTAATGATTTAATTGATGTTTATTGATGAATCACTGCAACATTCTTTGTTCAGAGATACGGTTAATTTTCTTTTCTAGGTACAGGTAACCTGACCTTACAGATATTAAGAATCAAATACAGGTAATCAAATGTTCTATAAATTCACACTTTAATAAGGAAGGCATTTTAGGGGAGGTGGAATGTAGGAAGTGAACTTCTTCAGTATCTGTCCAGATCACTAAAACTTCTGAAGTCTAGTCTATATTTTATTTAATTTCTGTCCTGTTAGTTTTATGAGGATATTTTATGCTTTTTCTTTGGTATTTCATTATGTAGACTTCCTTAGGACAATTAAATACTTTTTTCTTTCTTTCTTTCTTGTTTGGCATTAATTTTTTTCTTTGACTTATTTCAAAGATTTTGGTTTAGTAATGACAGAATTACAAGTTAACCATTATTCCAGGGTCTAGGGAGTAATGACACATTATTGACACTGTGCTTGTTCTCACAGAAATAAGCAGCAATGAGTCAATAATTAGCTAGGTAGACTTTCACTAATGTTATAAATGAGGCACCACGTATCTGGCAGATATCTTCTAAAAGCTGATCTATTACACTCTTTTGTTTTTTTCCCCAGGCTGGAATTATAATATAAATAAACCTGCAATCAGGTGAAAGCAAACTCATTTGAGGCCTTTTTGATTCTTAGGAGTTAACAAGGTTTGACTGCATAATTTAGCAAAGTTTGCAAACTTCTACCTAATTAAAATTAAATGGGCTGATACAGAAATTCTGAGAAAAAAAACATGCTCAAGGTTCATAGCTTAAGTTCTCAACTCAAACCTAGACAATACTTATCAAGTTAGGTATAAATTCTCCTCTGTATTTCAGCTGTGACTGGAAAGCCAGATAAGAAATAAGGAATTTATCTCATGTGATGCAGAAATAAGGAAAATGTGAAACTCATGAAAACTGAAACCAACTGTTCTTCTGTTTCTGTTCACTGAGCATAGAGTGACAGATGACATTGATGGTAGAGGCCCCATCCATCAGATTTAATGACCTCTTATTAAAACTGCTTAAGTATTCAACAATGAGCCATACAGTCATCATACTACAGCACTTTTCTCAGGAAACAAATTTCACCTGCAAGTAAGAAGGAATAAAAGCCAGGAAATTAGGACTTCAGGAGAAACATTGATTTAAAAATACTGTAAGTGAAAGCAAAAGATTGGTACCTGTGATTATAGCTGTACAAGGCTATCCTATCTATTATAGTTATAGGTGTTGTATGAAATGCATCATATTTTTCCAAATAACAAAAGTGCAATTCTGTTTGCAGCATAAAACTGGCTACAGAAATTGGTGGCTGTGAAGGAAAGGACAGCTGATTTAGCCAGTGACTGTTGCAATCAAACCTGATAGAGCATAGTCACTTTAGCATCAAAAGATTTTTGACACACTGATACTGAAAAATTATTTACTGATTATACTGAGTAACAGATGATATTACCATCTGTACTAGCTTCAGGAAGATCATAGGCATCAGCAGGAATGTGAAATTTGTACTTGTATTATAAATCCCACTGCTGTGCTTTGTTTTCTTTCCCTGTTCAGATTCATGCCTTCTTTTCTTGCTCCTACTTATAACACTAGTTTCAGTGAGATCTTAATAATTAGCCACTTTCTATGACCTTAATCTTATTTCATTTAGAATTTTTATTTATGGATGATACTATCTGTTTTCCGCCTTGGCTTTTTGTCATTTATTTGTTTGGTTTTGGTTTTGTTACTTTCTGGTTTTTTCTTTTTGTGTGTGTGTGTGTGTTTTTGTTCTTTTTGTTTTATTGGGGTTTTTTTTTCCTTTTTTGGATTCCAAAAGAAACTAGAAAATAGACTAATAAATATTCAAAATATGATGACAATAAGACAAGTGTGTTCTGTGGTTTAAGTCTATTTAGTTAACTGCAGTCCCAGTGGGAATGAACTTTTCCCATTGTTTTCTCTTCTCTAGTTTGCTTTTTGGTTATTGCATTAAATTTAATTTCATGAATTTTCATTTTCTTTTCTCATTTTCTTTTCTCATTCTTACTCTTCCTCATGTTTTCTTTTATATTTATTCAGGTTTTAGGAGTACAAGCTTGAATATGTCAGAAAAGCATTCAGCGCTTCACTCTAATGTTTTTGAAATACTTCTTTCTTCAGAATTTTCTGTTTTGTAGAAGTCTCACTTTTATCCAGGGATTGTGTCCTAGACAATTCTTTCCTTATAGCCTTTTTTTTTTGTAGTTTCTCTCTAAAACATTAAATAAACAATGTTGCTTTCATTAGGCCTCCTTTTGTTTCCAGAATAATAAAGAAATTCTTTGAAGAAAAGGTCAGATGATACAGAAGGTCTCTATTTAAAAATAATGGTCTTTCTAGGGGAGAGCACAAGTTTTCCTACTAAAGCATGATTTTCAGGCTGTGTTGAGCACCTGCAGCTCCCACTAACTTTGGAGGAATATGTGCATCCTAAGCATCTCTGAAAAATTAGCCCAGTGCCCTTCCCTTGCACTTCTCCAGCCTGCCAAACACAACAGGAATCCAGTGGAAGTAAAGGGATTTCTCTTGAAACAGGTGCACATGTGGATTCAGGAGGGAGGAAAAAGGGAATGTCTGTTAGCAAAATGTGCTTGCCCATTTGATATTTCATCTAATGCTGTATAAATGGTTCCTTCCATATGACCAACTCGCTGGCTGTACCTTATTTGCAAAATTACAGTAAACAGAGACAGAATGAAAAAAGTGCAAGGAGGGAGTTAAAACTACATAACACTGATTAAACCCAAACAACCCATATCATTTGGGACAGAAAAAATAGAGTAGTGTAAAGACATTTTACTTTAATTTGACAGTTTACAAAGGAATTGGGCAGTGCTTCCCAGTCTTTGTAAGAAATGATCCTAAATATGAGATATACTAGTCCTTAAGGTGGAAAATTTTGACAAAGAAAACTTACTTTCTCAGGACTGCAGAACCTGTACTGAGTGTCAAAGAGCAAGGAAAAGAAAGAAAGGTCTGCACAGCTCTGTGCAATAGTCATGGCAAGGGCAAAGGTGGGGGTGTCTTGAGAGAGAAGTGGCTAAAGCATCTGTTTTATTTTAATAGGTATTAAATTGACATGCAAGGGAAAAAAGAATTCAGAATGCCTTCAACAGAACTATCTGATTAAAATCTCCCTATTTTCTTACTAGTAGGACTGTGTAGAAAATTATCTTTTCCTCTGGGGTGTTTGTGAGACTCGGTGTCTTTGAAAACCAGTGTGAGGTGTATTGCACATCTTCAGCTAATACTGTCATAAGACCCACATATTTCCTTATAGAGATATCAGAAATGTGATGGTTTCAGAAGCACTAAGCTGGATATGATAGAGCAATTAAAGAATGGGAAAACTGGTGTAATGACTTGCCAGACCTTGCCTGAACTTTTCTTGGCCTTTCTTGAGTGTTTTTCTTCCTTGTTAAACTGTAACATCTTTCCAAAGAGCAGTTGTCTATTCTCTGAGTCACCTAACTTGTGCTTGTCTTTCAATAATATGATGTGATGTAACACTATTTTTTATATCTGTAGTTTTAACAATTTTAATGGCATTTTATTTCTATTGAGTAGGGAATTTGGAATAGAAGGATGTTAACTATTTGATGAGTTTGGTGAATGTTAGTGTAATTGGTACAACTGGGCTATTAATTCTAACTATTTTGCATTTTATTTAGATTTTATAAGGGCTAACAATAAATTCTTTCCTTAACACATGTGGTTTCCCATAAACAGAGTTAGAAATTTAAAAATAAGGATTTGTTAACTTAAGTTATGAATCATGATAATTTAAATCTACTATATAATATCAGATCTGGGGAAACTGATCTCTGTTTTCAACTAAAGCACAGTCAACTTGATTTGCAGTGAATATGAATTATGCTCCATAGTACAATTTGCTTTTGCAGATAATGGCCAGTGGTGGAAGGACAAACAATTCTGCAGCTCACCTGATGTCTGATAACTTGGTGAACCAGATTAGCTGGAGGGTTAGGTATCAAAGTAATCAAATTTTAAACCAAATCATAACAAAGAAAGGTAAGAAAAGGTATCCAGTGTACCCAAATCTGTTCTAATAAGCATTTACAGTTAATCCAATGGAATGTTGGTATGGCTTCTAATGTAATTTAATTTTTATGCAATAAAACTCCAATTTAAGAACTATTCAAGAGTCTCTACAGAAAGTTTTGACTAAAATAATGTAATTATCTGTATAGAAAGCTACATTAGCACAAGGAAACCTCATAGCAGCTCTGTCATACTTTAGATGCAGAGTATTGAGCTGGAAAAACTTTAATTTCAAATTAACTTGCACAGAAATTGACACTGAGATAATAAAAGGCATTAATTATGAGTGATAAAATATTTTTTGTGCACTTATGTTTATAAATTCTTAATCTCTCCTAACAATATTAAGACAGAACTGTATAATGGGCTTTCCTGAACTGCAGCAGGAATTGGAAAAAATAAAAGCTTTCCCCCCTAAAATTAATATGTATTTTGAAACAAAATTATTTTTACAGCAAACTTGCCCAGCTGCCCTGTGCAGGGCCAGGAGTTGGAGGCTGATGATCCCCGTGGGTCCCTTCAAACTCAGAATATTCTATCATTCTAAAATGACTAAGCCTGACAGTCCTGACCAGGGATAGGTCATATGAGACAGCACACATGCTAAAGCTTAGACAAAAGTCATTAAACAGTCTAACACAGAGAAATGCCCACAACCACCTTAAACAGTACTCCCCATTTCCATAGAAGTCAATTTCTACATGGAAGTGCAAGAATCAAGTGGCTTAATTGCTCATTTGTCTGTAAGCCCCAAGGATAGAGAATGGTAGTTTATTCAATGCATAAATACTCCAGAGTGATTTCCCCCATATTTATTTTCCACTGGTGCATCAATCATACTCATTTGACAGGGTTCTGGAAAGCATAATTCTTTGGTCTGACCATGAAAAATGAAATATGCCAACCTTTTCAGAAGGTGATGGGAAAAAAAATGCCTACACAACTAAATGCAAGCACCATGTTATACGTATTTCCCTGTGCATATTTCTCTAAAGATGCAGAACTCAGTAATTCCCTATTATTCCCCTTCAGCCTTTTCAGCTCCCAGAAAGATGGAGATGGAATAAAACAGAATCTTAGACTCAGACCACTGTTAACATCTCCAGCATTATATAGCAAAGATAAATTATATAGCAAGGATAAATAAAAAAAAGTTGAATTATTTCTGTGGCCAAAATCAATCAGGATAACCTAGTCTAAAACAAAGGAACAAGTTTTTCCCCTACAAGAAATAGTAAGGAAGGGAGGGATAAAATAAAGTGACAAAATAAATCTGGATCTTTTTCTATGGATTCTGAATTTTTCTGCGATTAAAACAATATTCCTATTCTCAACCAGGTCTTTGTGTTCAGCCTTCACAGTCAAATCTTCCAGTGATGTCTTCTAAAGTTAGGTGAAAGCTATGGGTGTGCCTTGCCTTGCTTAAGAAACATGCCAAGAAACAGTAAACATGCCAAGAAAAGGAGGAATGGGAATGAAGGAGTGTCTGGGAGGGTAAAAAAAAAAGAAAAAAATAGCCTACTGAATCCTTGAATGTCTTTAATAACATATGACACTAACTATGTACATGACTTGTACATCTGTAGAAATAAAGAGGTTCTTTTACTACTCTTGTCTGTTACTGTGTCTATAAATCTGATCATCTAGAACATATATTGGTATGAAAAGGAGTGCAAATATAAGGGTGTGGCTAAATCCTCCCTACTTAAGGACTTATCAGGTTGATAAATCTGGAATAGTGACAGGAGGGTGTGTAGCTGCCTTCTTGAATAAACCACCTTAATTCAAAGAAAAAGAAAACAAAACACCTTATTTGTAATAATCCTCTTCATTTGGGTTTGGATTTTTTCAAAATGTTTGTTTGTATTCTCATGAAATAGAGCAAGTTAAGTGTCTTCTGTTTCCTAAAGCACCACAGACAGCCAGTAAGGGTCTGGTTGATTGAGTAGCTCATTTCTAAATATTAAGTAATTTCTGAGGAATGCATTTTCAGCTACTCATGGAAACATCTAAGTCACTGCTGGATGACTGGTATCCTCTCTGCCCAAAAATATCAAGATCTACACATTAACAAACCCCAAACTTTGTTTTCCCAGGTGATATTCCCAATCTCAACAAAACATAACAGCCAATAGAACCATTCAGACTGTAAAAAAATGGGAGTAGTCATTTTGTGATTTATCATTTCTATAAAAATCTGGCTACATTAAAACCACCGTGTGTAAAACTTTTAAGTTTGAGCTATCCACTTCCTATTTTTAACACTGGGAGAAAGATGTCCATCCAGAAGGGGATTCACCAGCTTATTTTAGACTCTTGTCCAAGGCTGTGGTGGCCTTCGAGATGAACCTGTGATGAACCATTCCCTGAGATGCCCATACACATTTCTACACAGCATCCCAGCTTCTGAAGCCAAGTGACTGTGTGAAAAAAGTACAGGTTTTCATTAATGTTCCTATCTCCTGATAATTTAAAAAAAGCTAAAGAACAAAGCCAGCAATGGCTTAGGAATTATTTAAGATATTTTTAATTTTTTTTTTGTATTTTGGCCAAAGTTGATAGATTTTCAGTTCATTCCATCATCAGAATGACTAGAAGGAAGCTGACTGCTGAGTGCTTTATTGTAGCTGTACTATGCCAGCATTGTTGGGGCTTCACTGCATTTGGGATGGTGAGCTCTCCTTCAAACCAGGAATAATATTTTCAGGAAATTTTATTTTATTTTTTCAAGTTAACAGGTATCTATTTATTAAAGTATTACGAATTTTGCATACACCAGGGAAAGAATCTTATTGCTTGCCATGAAAATTCAGTTAGTTATTGGTAAAGAAAAGAATACTTGGCTTATTTTTGAAAGGTCAAACATCTAGGTGTTTATAAAAATCCTTATTGATGATCATGAGAAATTATAGTGTTTCTAATATTTTGTATCAAGTCTAAAATCATGTAATTTTTACTAAGAAGGGAAAAAGTAATTTATGAGTGTAAGAAATGAAGGCAACCAAGTTAACAAGTGTTACAAATGTTAAACAATACTTGCAAGACTTGATGAACAGCAATAAGTCAGGAATTTTGAAATGCCATTTTTACAGTCCATGTTAAAGTATTTCCAAATTTGAGTAGTTATCTTTGACAGAGACAAACAGGTGTTTATGTGTATGTTATCTTTATTGTATGTTGAGGACTGATCACTCACAGATCTTGACCTTGATACAAAAAAGCGTACCTTGATACAAAATAACTATGTAAACAATTTGACTGGAGAACAGCATTTGACAAAGCTGAAATCAGTAATTAAGACAATCAGTTTGTGTATAAAAGAATAGCAATCGTGAGAAAGGTAAGATTTTTTTAGCCCCATACATGTTGGCTATTATTTTAAAATTAAACTTATACTTGGCTGATCCTAAGTAAATTACTTCTAAAACCTTTTTTTAAAGCTTTTTATTTTAATTTCTTTTGGTGCATTAGGTCTAAATACATGCAACTTTCAAACAGCTTCCAAAGGATCACGTTTGTAATGTTTACCACTATTTGCCGAACGTATTTAGGAACTTTTCTTTTCCAAAACTTAGATGTCTTTAATTTGAAGATTTAATGCTTCTAGAGAAGTTGATAAAATTTGTAATGTAATAGGTAATGAACCTTCTGTTCATATTGTAGCACTGAAGTGTTTTGAAATCTCCTGGCATATGTTGTTCTTACTTTCAAACTTTTTCTCTGATAAGGACTTAGGAATCTTTTGGACCTACAGTAAAACCATGTATTTCTTCCAGACTAACTAAATTGAAATTGATACTCTGTGGAGAAGCTTATTGCCAGAAAATTGGACAAATTTAGTGTTGGCAAGACCTAGGTTTTATCTTTTCCATTTGAATATCTTCTAGACTCCTACAGGCTGTGGATCTGCAGCACATCAATTGTGCAATTAGCCAAGGCTTTGAGCTGTAAACCAAAAGCATATGTAGCATGCCCAGGTCCTCAGCAATGACAGAGGTCACCAGCCGTGAGCCAGGCATGTCCCCTGCCAGGAAAGCCATGATACTGCACCTGCATGGAGCAGACTTTGAAGCGAGGGTTAACGAGAGGTTAGATGGTGATGCACTGAGTAGCTGAAGATGATTTTGCAGCAAAAACAGTCACATGTGCAACTTATCTGGTGTAAGCCCAAACAAAGAAAACCTTTAATAAAAATGCAGAGAGCGTGTCATTACTTGTGCAGTAGGAAACCTTTTAATTATGCCATGGTAAAATAGTTCCTCTCAGCTATAAGCTGTATGCAGTAGACTCACAGTCAACAGATTTGTTGCTTAGTGAATTAAAACCAGATTAGGAAATGCTACCATTGCTTATTCTTCGTGCTCTGGTAAAACATAATAAGGGTTAATTTGATCTGCTTGTTCATCACTGGAATATGTGTGCATGTGTGTGTGAGAGAGAGGGAGGCAAAAAAAATTCAGGACAAATTTCATGCAGAGCCCCTGATTTGGCAGTGTGTGTCTATTGCCTGAGCATACAAGAGTTACTGAAGATTAGGAGGCTTTGCATTTGAGACTGGAACACTGATGTCAGATTTCAACAGATTTCCAGGGGCTTACAGATGTCCAGAAGTGTTTCTAGAATTCCTTAAGCAGGATAAGACTACTTTGACTTCGGGAATGTGGCCCTCTGAGTTTATCTGCAAGTTTCGGTGCTTAAATACTTTAGGAATCTCATGCGTGTTTAAGCAGCTTTAGGAGCTGAGATGCAGGTGGCTGCCTTTCAGAGATCACCTTAGCCTGTCCCACTTCTCTGTCCTGTTCTGCCCATACACTTCAGCTGCCAGCTTTCTCAGAGCTGGCAATCCTCATCCAGTGCTTTTTCTCAATTCAACAGGGGCCCATCTCTCTTTTCAGTTCTATCACACTGTTTTAAAATCACCTCCTTCATTCTGTATTGCCTTAAAATACAGGATGCTGAGTTCACAAAAATGATGTAGTTAAGACTAGAACCTGGAAGAAGAGAAATATCATTCTTATAAGAAAAAATCCACATTTCCTCCAGGCTGACTTCTTTAGTAAAGTTATTCAAATTTCCTAAACAGTAAGGTACTTATTTTCAAACATCGGTCCACAGAATTTCAGGTTCCACCGAGTTTTTCCACAAGGGAGTATGTAAAAAATAGCCACTTTTGATGGTTGTTAAACCATACTCTTCAGTAACATTGGAAGCAGCTCTCACTAGGCTTAAATTTACCATCCATGCCTTTACTAGAAAATATTTATGGTGTCTACAGATTAGTAGAAAAGCATGAAAACCATTACAATAAGGTATGTATTTTTCAGAATTGATTATGATCAATGAGTCTGGTGTGTCCCATTGTAACCTCTTCTTAAATTATAAGCCTACTGGCCCAAGGTCAAGGCCCTGTGTAAAAAGGTTCTACAACAAATGCACACAAAATGTGGTTCCCAAAAGCAATGACTGCTGTTCATGCACCACATAACTGAAGTGTGAGTTTGCAAAGCAATACCTGTGCACTGCATCTCACGTGCAGTCAAAAAAGACTCTGCATCATTCAGCAGAGCCCTCTTAGTTTGTTTTGTTAAATCTTAGCTGTGAATGCATTTAACAGTGTGTCTTCATGAGCTGATTGCAGAGCATTCCAAACAGGCTCTTGGTTGATTTTGCACACTTTTAAAGTAAAATATGAAAAGAAAATGAGACAAGACTCTATATCCTTCCTATGGTGTACTGGGCACCAGAGAATTTCATCTAAGGTTGCAAAAAATGTTACCAACACCAGCAGTGTAAAATGGTCAGAGTTTGCACAGGCCTGGGGGAGCTGCTAGGGACCTATTCATTACTCAGATGCCAAGTGACAGAAAGGGTCAGGAATCAGGAGATTGATGGATGTCTGACCAATATTAGGTCTTACAACTTTTCTGATTGCCACTGCAGTATGCTGAAGACAGAGGATTTGAGACTGAAAGAGACATAAAGGTCTCTCTACTTATGACCTATGAGCTGGCACATACTTCTTCCAACCATAAATTTGCTATGATTCCTACATGTTAAGAACAGATCTGTTTGTAAACAGGACATTCTCAGAAGTGAAATCACAGATGCCCTGGAATGCCCTGGCTTATTCATAGGAGATCCTCACAGCATGTGAGTTTTTGAGTTTTTGTTTCTATAAAGTAGTTTGTTGGCTCTATCCACTGTAGTAGAAAATTTTTCACCACACATTATGTCATAAAAATATACTTAAGTCTCAGATTCAGCATTTCAGTGTTGTGTTTCAGATAACCCTCTTTCAAATATCAACCTTTTGCAAATCTATTTGGTTTGTTTTCCATGTAATCTTAATTTCTTTGGGTGATACTGAGAACACAAAAGCAGTAGTTGACGGAAAAGACAACATATGTTGTTTTTTGTAACTTTTTCCACCTAATTTTTCAGACGTGAGATAAAAATCTCACCTTCAGCATTAATTCTAGAAAGACTATTTCTTTTACTAAAAATGAGGATGCTTCTTTCATCAGATGTATGCTGCCAGCCAGCCTTTTTTTCCAATTGTGCTACTATCCAGAGTCCCCTTTCTGAAGTTTTCAGTCCTTCTATTTGGAATTTCTTTTATACCAATGAGGACAGTGGAAATATTTCACTGTAAAATACCTTAGTTTTTTCAGTGTTTAAAAACAAACAAGCAAACAAGCTTCTACCTTTCCAGAAGCCTTGGCAGCCGTGGAGAAAACTTGCATGCTTCCCTCAGTAGCTCTTGGAGGGCAGGTAACAAACCCTGCAGACAGAAGAGAGCGCCAAGGGAAGGAGGAACAGAGGCGGGGAGGTGCCGACATCGCGGCGTTGGTGGTATAGTGGTGAGCATAGCTGCCTTCCAAGCAGTTGACCCGGGTTCGATTCCCGGCCAACGCAGCCTGTTTTTGACGCCGTTTCCAAAGGGGTGGAGGCGGTGCTGCCGTCCATCCAGAGGGATCCAGAGCTCCGGGAGAAACGGGACCCTCGGGAGGTTTAACACGGAGACGGGGGGAGGGTCCGCCCGGATCGGCAGGGCAGGACCTGGGGGTGCTGATGGGGATCCCGGGATGCACAAGAGCCAGCAAAGGTGCCCCTGCCAGAATGAGAGCAGGGAGGGAGTGGCCGTGGCTTCCATCCAGGAGGAACTGTCTGTAGGGAAAGGGACCTTCCCTTCTGCTGCGAGGTGGTGCGGCCACTTCTGAAATAGGGTCGGTGTCCGGGTCTGTCCTCGGTACTGGAGAGGCGTGGGCATGCTGGGGAGCTGAAAAGGCTACAAGGATGGTTAGAGACTGCGGCATTCGTGCTGTGAAGAAAGAAGAGAGGGCAAAGAGGGGGAATCTTATTGATCTAAATAAAGAGCTGAAGGGAACAGGCAAATAGAATGGAGCCAGGCAGTGCTCAGTGGTGCCCAGTGGCAGGACAAAGGGGGGTGGGCACAAACACACTTGGAAGGTGCCCTCTGAACATCAGGAAACACTTTTCACTATGAGGGTGACCGAACACTGGTACAGGTTGCCCAAAGAGGAGGTTGTGGGAGTCTCCATCCTTGGAGATTTTCAAAAGCTTCCTGAACATGGTCCTCGGCATCTGACTCTAAGTGTCCCTGCCTGAGCAGCGGGGCGGAGCAGATGGCATCCAGATGTCCCTTTCAACCTCAGCCATTCTGTCCCTCTGTGCATCAAGCCAAGCAGTCCAGCCAAGGCAAGAACTGAGGGCAAAGGGCCGTACAAGATGTTGGTGATTTCTCGAGGAGTGGGAACAGCACCAGGAGCTGGGCTGTGGCAAGGCAGCCAAGGGAAGGTGTGTTACTCCGGCAGAGCTAGAGGAGTGCGTACAAGCTAGGATTCAGCAGAGACAGTAGCTGATGCCTTCAGATGATACATCAGAGTCTAGATTTAAATACCTCCCGGGAAGACTTGCTGTCAGAGTGCCCGGTCACGTCTCTGAGAGGGCCAACTAGTTTTGGTGATGCAATTAATCATTGTCAATCCCATGGCTCAGAATCCTGTTATACTTGAAACCTGACTCTTGACAACCCTTTCAGAGAAAATGTTCTATCCCAGAGCAATTTTGAAACAATTTCCATTATGTTTCCAAAAGCTCTTTATATGACAGTTGCAGACAGGACCTGCACACACGGTAGGCTGCAGTGAATGGAAGAAAATGCAATTATAATGAATGTTTGCTTCTTTTGTTTCAGTCTCTCTCTTTTGTTTCTTCCTCAAGTGGGAGAAAATGCACTCAGAGGTTTATAGAAATGCAAAGAAGGAAAGGGCTAAAGGAGCTGAGCTAGCCCGATGAGAAGTTCTAGCCATTTGCACTTCACAGCTAACTGAGTAATGACTAGAGTTCCTAGGATGAGTGGAGAATGAGAGATACAGGCCGTGAAAATGTAGTTAAAATAGACCAGATAGATTTACAAAGGTTGATATTTGGAAAAGTATATCCTTCTAGAAGAAAAGAGATTCTGGAAGCTGTGGGTGGGTGTGGTGCCTGCAGAAGACAATGGACTGAAATTTAAACCAGAGGGGTTTTACCTGCCCAGATTCTCATTGCAACTTTTATGTTACTAAAACTAAGCTAATGGGTCAAAATGATTAGTTGGCCTACTTGAATCATATTAGACTTCTGCTAGAAAAAAAGTTAAAATTACTTTTTTATATGTCTGGATCCCACTAGATGGAAAATCCTCACGTGAAAAGCTAGAAAATGCTCCAAAAAGATCTGCTGAACCACCAGAGGAACCTTCAGTTGGAACTGTGCAAAGTCTTGACATGTCCTTGTAGTGTGCACAATGACAGCATTCTATGCTAGCAGTAATCAGTTAGTAGGGTCTCACAGGTCATTAGCAATGAGATGTAATAAAGCTTTGCAATCAGCTCCCAACAAAGGTACAATGCCATTTTAGAAGCAGGATGAAAACCACATTAAGATACAACTTCATTCATAGAATCCTATCTTAGAATCAGAGTATCATAGAACGGCCTGGGTTGGAAGGGACCTTAAAGATCATCTGGTTCCAAACCCCTGCCATGGACAGAACCCCTCTTAACCAGGTTGCTCCAAGTCCCATCCAGCTTAGCCTTCAACACTTTCCAGGCATAGGACAGCCATAACTTGTCTGGGCAACCTGTGCCAGTGCCTCACCACCCTCACAGTAAAGAATTTTTTTCTAATATCTAATCTATGCCTTTTCTCAGTTTGAAACCACTCCCCCTTGTCATGTCACTGTATGCCCTCCTAAATATCCCTCTCTGTCTTTCTTGCAGTTATTTGTCTTTGATTTATTCCTTCTTTTGAGTACAGGGAAAGAATTTACCTATTGCTATTATGGATGGCTTAAAAACAGAAGGGAGAACTTTCCAGCAGCATCTGCTTCCTGTCCATTTCCTCACTGCAGGAGTGCAATGTCTAAAACAGCAATAATAAATTCTCTACAAAATTTGCAGCACTCTTCTTAAAAAAAAAAAAAAAGTCCTTGAGCTTTCCATCTACAATAATCCAAGCTTTGAAATTTTAAATATCAAACATATTTAAACTTTTTTTTTTTAAAAAAAACCCACACTTGTTTAAACAGTTAACATGCTAACTGACATTGTTCTGCTGCTTTCTTCAGCTCCCTACTCTGGTTCTGTGTATTCACATTTTGACATTTGCCTTACAACTAATTTATATAATTTTAGAGTGCAAAGCAGATGCATTTATTTAGTGTTTGCTACATACTTCGTGAAAGTAAGTGGAAAAATACTGAGGGTCCTGCACTTGTACATTCTTGGTGCTCAGAGGAGAAAAGGAAGGAAGGAAGGAAG
>VXBT01008666.1:101-19140 GCA_013400235.1 Oriolus oriolus
GTTCTTCACCCAGAGGGTGGTTGGGCACTGGGACAGGCTCCCCAGGAAAGTGGTCACCACACCAGCCTGACAGGGCTCCAGAAATGTTTGGACAATGCTCTCAGGCACATGGTGTGACTCTCGGGGTGTCTTGTGCAGGGCCAGGAGCTGGACTCGATCATTGTGGTCCCCTTCCAACTCAGGATATCCTAGGATTCTTTTAGAACTTTAAGAATCCCTTATATCTAATCTAACCATGCCTTCTGTCAGTGTGAAGCCATTCCTTTGTGTTCCGTCCTTACATGCCCATGTAAAAATTCCCTCTCCACCTTTCTTGTAGGTACCCTTTAGGTACTGGAAAGCTGCTCTCAGGTCTCCCTGGAGCCTTCTCTTCTCCATGCTGAAGAACCTCAGTTCTCTCATTCTTTCTTTATAGGAGAGGTATTTTGTCCCTCTCATTTTTGTGGCACTCCTCTGGACTTGTTGTAGAAGAAGTCTGTGTCAATGAGTGTGATGTGTACTGCTGGCACTGTGTTTGTCAGGTATTTTTGTTTAGATGATGGACAGGTACTTGGTAACTGCAGGAATAGCCTGGTTAGCCAGCGTGGCTTCTGTTGAGGGTGGATTCAGACCCCTGGTCATCTGAGAGGTCACTGAGCAGGCACCACTGCTCTACAATATGTAATTCTGACTTTAGTTGGGAAAGAAATTTTCAAAACTGGAAATGTGTCTCATTCAAAGTAGTTGCAACGTAGTGCTTCCCCTTAGAATGCATCTTTAGAGGTGATGTACTTGGCAGTGGAATTTATCAGTGACAAGACTTTTCACTGCCTTTAAAAAATCTGAGCAAGCCTATCTCCTTCCAAAGCCCCAAGGGCAGCACATGTTCAAAGAGTTGATGGCATCGCTGCTCTTTGTTCCTGTCTCACTTCCAAATACTTATTTCCCAGCAGTCCAGTGGCATCTGTCCTGAGCAATGCAGCTGGCCAGACATCCCTCCTAATGGAGTAACAAAAACCTCAGTCAGGGTATAACTGTGTATTTTGGAGATGGAGAACTTAATCGTATCAATCAGCAGCACTGCATGTTCAATTAATGCAAAAGAGAAACCAAAGACTTCTGTAGGTTAAGTATTTTTAATGGGTGTATATAAATATATGCATACCTTTTTCATACAAAAGGATTCAGCAAGATTTGTTCCTTTTAAAATTTTTGTTGTTTCTGGTTTTAGAGTTTTACATTCGATTTCTCATTGCATTGTGCAGGCAAGTAACACAGGCAGTGATGGCACAAGGACTGTTGCAATGGATCTGTAAGTGTGGGTTCTGGTTGACGTATAGCCTGGTCCTGCAGCCCCACATGGTTATTTCTTAGCCTTAGCCTTGACTGTGGTTATGATCCTAAACCTTTCTTTTGGGAGTATCTCGCCCAACTCACTTTTTGACTGAAATCTGAATCTCTTCAAAACAGACATTAAAAAAAAATCACAACATTAAAAAAAACATCTGTCCTGTGGAAGGAGTAAAATGGCATGCCATCTTATGGCTGGTTCATCACAAACACCCTCCTCCACTGCTCACATAGTAAAGAACTACATAAATAAATGTCATTTATGTTTATATATAAATATATATAGTAAATAAAGTGTGTAAGGAGACATAGCAGGCAACGCCAATCCTTGCAATAAAAACCCGAGAAAGGTACTCGTATGCACACAATAGAGCTGTACAACTCACAAGAAGCTGAATCCATAAACTCCCTGTCATCTGTCCTGCATACCCTGCCAGGGCAGGCAAGGCTAACCCTTGAAGACACAAGGATCGATTAAAACAAATAAAAATAACCTCCCACCCTACCACTAGACTGCAGTCCCTAAACAAAACAGGACTGTTGAATTCTACACTGCCTTTCTTTTCCCGTGCCCGATGAGAACAGATCTCAGTGCAAGGCGCGGGGGCCCCGAACACGGCTGGCCGTGGGGACACCACCGCGCTGTCCCCGAGGCACGCTCCGGCACAGGCAAGGCTGCCCTCTGGTGTTCCCCAGCGGGATATCCAGCCTGCCACGGGGGCTGCGAGCCGGGGATGCCAACATCAGAGCGCTTCCCGCACAGCCGTCCCTCCTCAGGCCAGCTGACCAGCATCACACGGCTTCCTTCGCTGGGGAGCACCCCAGGCTCCCTAGAGCAGGACACAAGGAAGCGGCGTCACCAGCCGTGCTGACTGGCCCACCCCCGCGCCCGGGTAGCACAGACCACCCTTACCATCGAAATCCTTTAAAGGCACGCAGCAAGCCGAGGGCGCCCGTGCCCACACCTGTGTGTGCAGACCACAGGGCTGTTTTCTTCCCCTTCTCCTGACTCTTTTCAGCTGCTTTCAGTAAAAAATCCCTCATATATCTCCAAGCAAAAGCAATTCATGTAGTTTTAAAAGGAATGGTGGAAGAAGGTAGCTCTGTCAAAGTATTTCTTCGCATGAGGATAAGTGGAGACTTCAGGGCAGCATTTGCTGGCCCTTCATGCTGATTAGTTCATATTTACACCGCTTTGCTTCATTTGAATGGAGCTTGTTGTGATTTATTTCTAACATATTTTCAGAAATGTAGCCTTGGCCTGCCAACACGGGCAGGATTTGCACAGAATGCGGTTTGGTTACAAGTGTTTGTTTACAATTCTTGTAGTAAGCAGCTGGTTGCATTGTGATGCTTAATAAAGCCCCTTTTTGCTGTGTGTGTCGGTATGCAAGCAGAGCGTGCCCGCTGGGGGCTGAGACAAGCACCCCCAGCGCAGGTAGCTCGGTGTGCAAGCTGCCGCTGCCAGCCTCAGGTTGTGCCCTGGATGGCAGGAAGCCAGCCGGGANNNGGGATGAGGGGAAGATCATCCCGAGACTCTGCAGGAGCCGGGGGACACGAAGAGACCCCAGACTAAAGACCAGTATTGGAACGCGCGCAACAGCTCGAGCCGTCCTCGTGTCGCTGCACCACGATTAAAAACGCTCCGAGAGGCGAGAGGTCTGGGAATGCGCTACGGAAAACCTGCGGCCGAGCCGGTGAGAGGAACAGGTCAGACCAGGGGAGTGTGGGGTGTGTAGGGAGCCGAGCGGGCACCCGTCCTGGCACTGGAGCCGCCCGCTGCGAAGGGGCTGCGGTCCCAGCTGCGACAGTGCCCGTTTCCCCTGGGATCTTCGAAGCAGGGAGGAGCCAAAGGGATTTTCCTGAGTAGATCCAGTATCAGTCCTAAGGGTGGACTCGAGCCCCTCCGCTGGGGCAGCATTTTGTTCAGATTTGGTGACATTCCTGTGGGGGAGCGTGTGTGCGTGGGTGAAGTCCCTCAGAAGGCGCATGTAGAGAGTGGGGAAGTGTTTTTTGTCCGGTGCCGCAGCGTTATTCCAGGAGCCGCAGGCCCGCGGTGCGGGAGGACCGGCCGCTCTCACCTGGAGCTTGGCGGAGCGATGCCATCGCGGGGACCGCTGATCGCACCGATTCCCTTTCCTGCGGCAGTGGTTGCCGGGCGATTCCCGTATCCCAGGGTTTAGTGCTGTGTCCGAAAGGCGGCGCCGGGGGCTAGTTGAAGGAAGCTTACTACCATGCATTCTATCAGTACTGATTAATGAATATTTACACGTGTGTAAATTCCTTTTAAAGGAGGTAAAATCAATTTTAAAAAATATCAAAATCAAAATAAAACTTCTTCAGTGGGCAAAAAATGAAGTCCCTTCTCGGGGTGGGGGGGTGGTTGGTGGAAAGATATTTTGAGAAAATATTCATCCTAATCAAAAGAGACAAACAAGAAATTCTCATGCAAAAGTGGATATAAGATAAAATCGGTCTTGAAAGGTTTCCAGCAGTCCATATGTAGGCTCTTTATAATATGACTTGCAACTGTGGTTAATTGGTTTGTGAAAAACAGACACACTGAAAGTCATTATTCTTAACCTCTGACTTGACTCTAGAAGAAATGCAGAGGTCCAGCGACAATGATGCAAAGAACTCGCATTTCCTGTGGCTTCAAGACAGTATTTTTTTCTTGATTTTGGCTAACTTAATTTCTTGTTTGCAGAAAGACATTAGGAAGAGGTTTCTAAGAGTACGCAGGGAGTTATTTAATTTTTGCATTACTTCTGCTCTGTTATGTTGAGGAGTTCTTGTATTTGTTTTGGGTCTNTAATACATTTTAAATAATTAATAGCTGTTTACTAAACTTTTAATCTTATTATTTCAAGTTTTTAGGTAGTTTCCCAGAAATACTCCTGTTAGCTATTCAGTTTGAAACAGTCTTGCTTGGTGATGATGGAATGCTATTACCATCTGGCAGCTACTCAGCGTCTGTGTGAAACGGCTGAGTCGTCTAAGTGTGCTTTGTATCACAAGTGCTGCCAAATGAGAGAATGAGCTGGCAAACTTAATAGCAGACTGAGCTCAGGAGCCAAAACCTAAATGATCTGGGAATTGTGGAGATGGGAGTAGCAGTGCGAAGAGGAAATCAGGCATGCTACAGATCAAGAGAGAAAAACAAATAAGAGCTAAACTGTGGCCTGTTTCAGCATGAGAACGAAATTAAGTGTTTGCAACATTGAAAACATTGTAAAAGTGGTAACAATGCCTGAGAACATTATGTTTTGAACTTTTCCCTTAAGGTAAGCCACATTTTAAATGAGATTATTTTATATCCACTTCTGCTCTCAGACACTGACTATTGTGTGCTGACCAACTTGCTCATGAATTGGCACTTGAAAAACTGCTGTACAGCAATTGCTTTCACTGCATTGTTTTATATTTCTCACTGATACTAATTATTTTTGTCTAGGCCACCAGTGTCTTAAGTTAGCTGAATATTTTACTCCTTTAGATCGTAACACCTATTCTGCTTTTAAACTGCATAAATTATTAGATTTATAATGTTCTAGGCATTAATAAAATACAAAACAAGCAGTCAGAAGCATAACCAAAATACTGCACAAGCTCTGCATATAGACTACAATTCAACGTTTGTTAATTATTTGATGCAATATTTAATTACAACATTTTATGTGATGCTCCGTATCAATTTTTTGTGGAAGATAAACATTCAATGTCAAAATACAGTTGTAGCATTTAGTGGTCATTATTTTCTGCAACTTAAACCAGAATTAACTCAAATAAACTGTTTGCAAGAATTCATCACTTCTGGGACACTATTTCTTTCTTTACTTACCGGTTGCTATATTGCTGAAATAGAAATGAAATGAAAACTGGGCTGAAATGATTGTAAGTTCCAGCTTTCTCTGGAAGTGAACACCTGGGCCCTGTTAAAAGGTGCTATAAAGTTTTGCAGGAAGAAGCAGATCAGAGAATATAACATTAGCATACCTGCTGGATGTATTTTCCTTCACTGCACATAGCTGATTACATTTAAAAACTAAACAACACCACACTTAGGTGAGGGAAAACCTGTCTGCTGTACATTCTACTGTGTATTTCCCTGAATTCACATGATCTTTTGTCCGGATGGATGAAATAGGTATTGTATTAAGCTAGTTCTTGCCCTATTTGGAGCCCATTTTGCAGAAGTGTGTGGTTAGATATTTCCCAAACATGGGACATACTTCCTCTCTGTTTTCAGTCTGTGCTGTCACTACCACTGCTAATACTTCCACTACTGGCATAACACATTGAAACACAGTAACTCGTAATAATAATAACTAATTCTACCTTCACCTAGGGCACACTGACATCTCCCATGGGATATGAGGTTTCTGAATTTGGCATGAGATTTTAAAAGAGCAATAATATTTGTTACATAATCCATATAAATTTACTGATCTCCAGAAAAATACTCTGAAGTCTACAGGTGACAGTCATGGTAAAAAAAAAAAAAAGGCATCATTTTTTGTTTATAAAGCTATAGATAAAGCTTCTAATATAACATCCATTTGTAGCTATAGTAATGCACTTAAATAATAAATCTTGCATCTAAATATACCAGACTGGTTTTAATTTAATAAACTACACTGCACATTAAATCAAGTGAAATGAACTGCCCACAAAATAATTTTATATTAACTATAGGTCACATTTAGGTGTAATATTAGAAGATTTTGGCTTAGTTTTCTGTACACTGTAATCAAGAACCCCAAAGTAGATAATATTTTTGTAACATATAATTTTCATATAACTTTTCTAATGAGATAAAGAAAATCTCCCCAGTTACGGAGAAGGATTATATGACCAGATAAAGACATAAAAGTTAGTGCCAGGGGAGTGCTAGTCAGTCCTTACCAAGCATTATAAAAGACATAAACTGCTATCAAGTCACTACGCTGAGATTGTCATATAACCTTAAAATGTGCACATCAGTTGTAAGGTCTTCACGGCAAAGAATCTTTTTACTCTGCTTTGAGGGTCTTTCTGAGGGTCATAGAGCCCTTCAAAACATCCATTATTTTAAGTTTAAAGTATCATTTATATGCCACTAAGCAATAGATCATTTATTATAGAATAGAATCATAGAACAGAGTCATAGAATAGAATATTCTAAGTTGGAAGGGACCCATAAGGATCATTGAGTCCGGCTCCCCGTTCCTTGCAGGACTATCTAAACCATGTGAATAAGAGCATAAGGCAGATGCTTTTCTAAATACTTGTTGCAAATTAATTAAACTAAACCAAACTAATCTACTGAAAGAAATTACTTCAATAGTACTAAGGAACCACAAAAGCACTTTGAAAGCTTGTTTCAGAAGGCGTGTGGACGCTACACATAATTAATTACAGACCGTGTGGGTAAGGAGCTGAGTTTCAGAGCGCTGTCAGTGTGTTCAGTCATTTCAGTCACCACAAGGTGGTAGCATTTCTGAACATTACTCATATTGCCTGCCTTCTCTAGCACGTCCACGCACAGAATTCTGTAAAACAGCAGCAGCCTGATTTTTAATCACAGAATGGTTGAGGTTGGAAGGCTCTGGATGTCTTCTGGTCCAACCCCTCAACTCCAGCAGAAACACCTAGAGCCAGCTACCCAGATGGCTTTTGATCATCTCCAAAGTAGGAGACTCAACACCACTCTGAGCAACCTGCACCACTGTTTGGTCACCCTCAGATAAAAAACCCCCAACATTTTCCTGATGTTGTTATTGTTAATATTAACATATTAATGTTCAGGAGGAACCTCCTGTCCTTCAGTATATGCCCATTGCCTCTTGTCCTGTCACTGGGCACTACTGATAATATCATGGCTCCACATTCTGTACGCATTGCCTTCAGGTATTTGTACACAGTGAGGTGATTCCCCTTGAGCTTTTTCTTCTCCAGACTAAACAGCTCGTTCAGCTTTTCCTCATCGGAAATAAACATCCATAAAGATCTTCATGTTGGCCTGAACTCTCCCCAGTACCCAAAACACTCTCCATGTGCTCACAACTAGATGCAGCATGACATCAACAGTGCTGGGGAAAGGGGAAGAAGAACCTCCCTTGGCCTGCTGGCAATGCTCCTCCTAATGCAGCCCAGTACATAATTATTTTCTAATAATAAGGATACTATCAAAGAGCTCCAGGAAGCTCAGAGGAAAGTCTGGTCATTGATCTGGCTCTATTTTCACTATGAGGATATTTTACAGTACACTGTCTGCCCATTACTGTCTCCATTCTTCCTCACCCTTCTCCTCTCTATAGTCAATTCTTTTCCAATGTTCAGTCTTCAGAAAAAGTTAAAGTAAAGAAGAGCACAAGACAAAAATTCTGCTCCTGGTTTCACAATTAAAAGCCAGTAGCTTATTCATTTGCACACGTGAAGAGCAAATTATGTCCCACCTCACTGCACCTAAAAGTTAATGTTTTCAAAATAACTTAGAAAAGAAATCACATCTCTTTTGTTTGCAGTTCAGTTCAAAATCGTAATTTAATTTCTGGTTTAAGGAACAAGAGATATGCTAATAAATTCCTCTCCATCAATGGTGGAGCTACCCAGTATGTTTTTTAAGGCACCAGTATTTTTTCGCTATCAGTGCAAATGTCTGGATAAACTAGGGAAGCAGTAAGATACAAAACACTTAGGGAACTAAATGCAATAAGGAAGAAATTTTACCTACACAAGAGGAAAGTACCTAATCAGCAACTTTGTTAAGAGAAGGCTGCATTGGCTAGAGTGATCAAATAAAAGGAGATGACTTACAAAGTCAGCACATGCAAACCAAGGCTGTTTATTCTCCAGCAGGCTGCATGAAGCAAGCTCCCACTGAGGTTACCCTGGGCATGAAGCACAATGGCCGAGATGATTTGACTTGCACAAAACCTGGTTCTTTCTGCAAGTCTAAGAGCTTCCAGAATAGCATAAAGCACAGAGAGCAATTCAGCTATGTTTGCATTCCTCCAAGAAGATACAACCAAAAATGCTAACAGGTAATTTTAATTACCTCTAGCAGCAACAGTACACTCCACCCACCTAATTAAGCATGGCAGCTGCCTCTGGAAGTGGCAGTCTCTTCCTACTAATGATGAAGTTTTCAAACTTGAGTGCTTTGAGTTGCACCTAAATCAGATGTACAGACAACAGTGATGTAAAAGTCCTCAAAAAGGACTTCATTTGCACATGGATCTCCCTTCACTCTCCCCTGGGCCTGCAAAGGCAGAGAATGAACACACACTTTTGTGAGCAGCAGAGCCTGCTTCAGCATAGAAGTATCTCTTGGTGAAGAGCTCTCAATGCCTGAACAGAGAACCAAACAATACTTTGAAGGTAAAGAGAGCTGGGCATTGTGAAACACTTCCAACAGGAACTCTCAGACTGCTGAGGAGGTTGTGAAATAAATCTTTTTGGAAGTTGTTTCAAAAAATTCATCTCAGATGTGCCCTAAGCTTCTTGCCACTGTATAGCTTGTTATGGAGCTACTTGAGAACATTTTACTGTACTTCAAAAAAAGCAGTCATCCAGACATGATCAGCATTCACAGGAAACCATGTACCTTCGCACAGGGCACAGGGATCGGTTGTGTATGTTGTTCTTACAAGCTGTATGTGTTGGTGAAATAAATATCAGGTATACTTTATTTACTGTTGAATTTCTTTTGAAGTGAAGCCATACTAGATGACTTCTTTTGGCCTCTCCCCACCCTATGCTTTGTATTTTCATTCAAAAACAGGAGGAATTTTATCTCAGGACTAAGAGTAATCTCCCCTGTGTGCATCAATAAGGTTTAGGTGACCTGCCAAAACTCAAGATATATGAGGTTATTGTGGTAAGAATAGAAACAGATGGCAGAGTCGGTTATTTTTCCATACACTTTTGTCTGCTTCACAGTTCAAAGCCTTCAGTCACCTCCCAGTGTTAATCTTTCTTTCATATTTTCTCTTTCTCCTTTGGTACTTTCCATAGATGGTATCAGACTTCGGCATCTTGTCTGGGGTTTTTTTGCATTGTTTCTTTCTTGTATCAGCAAACACCCAGTTCAAAACAGTATCAGTAACATATCTTCATTCGTTATTTCAAATTCCTGTATAGATGACTTTGCTTTTGTTTTGGAGGAAGACATGCATTCAATTTTGAAAATGGTATTACTTTAGAAACTTATTTTCACAAAGGAATTCTGTCATGGACTGTACAAAGGCCTTAAACAAATTACAATAGTTGAAACTTAGTGTTTAAACCAGAGTCAAATCACCATTACAGAAATTAAGGCCAAATATTATAATAAGAATTTTTAGTACTGAAAAGCTTTTAAATACATAGTTTAGTGGCCCATGTCACAGTTGTGTGTGAAACAACAGTGCCCTATCAAATAAGAAGACCCTTCCCTTAAAGAAATTGAGGAACTTAATATTTCATATGCAGCCCACAATATTTCTAGCAATAGGAAAAAAGTCCTATAAAAGACAAAAAAATACTTCACACATTAACAATTTCAACAGTAAATAGAGAGGGCACTACTTTCTCTGTTCAAGGCCTGGAAGTGCAAGGATACCAGGACTTTTACTCACTAATAATGCTGACTCTTTTTTGAGATCTGAAGAAGGAGGGTGATACTTACATGCTTTTGCCATGCCAGGAGCACAAAAAATCACCTCTGGGAAGAAGTTCAGAAGTGTGTTAATATCTGAATGTATGAACCACAGCAGTATTTACATAAGTGTCTATACATACCACAAGTGATTTGGTCTATCACCTTAATGCTGCCTTGTGTTAAGCTTATGCATCACAAGGACAGAAAGAGATAGCCATGATGTGAATGTAAGCAAACTATTTGGCAAAGACATGCCTTGCCATTTTTTCTCAAGAAACTTTTAAAATTTATACTTTCAAGATTTAGAGCTTGTTATTGCCACTGGTCAGTTTTTCCAATAAAACACCTCAGTGCTGATCAGGTTCTGCAGTCTGTCCTGCTCAGCAGCTGAATAAATTTCCTACCATCAGTGCTCCTGCCCAAGCTGGTGTTATGTACAGAACAGTCCTGTACCCTCCAGAGAATCCTTGTATTTGGGCTGATGTGCAGCACCACAAATTTGTTATTCTACTTTTCCCTGTACATGATTTAACTTGCACAGGAACCATCACTGCCTATGAATAAATCTGCTCTTTTTTGAGTTGAAAAGCAAGTTAAATATTCAAAATGTTCTCTGGGAGATCAACTCAAAGAGAGAATATTACATAAGGTAGGGAAGGCGTTAAAAGAAAATACAGCCCTCCCACTCATTCCTCTAGAAGATACTGAAGTAGAAGTTTCTTGATATCCAGCCACAAATATCTAGAATCTTGACAGCTAAGCAGCACAGGCACCTGAAAACCTTGCACACCCTGAAACCTGAGAAGTTTTTAACCAGTGGAGGTATTAGGCAGTGCAGGACCTCCAAGCCTCAAGCAGGTAAACAAACTGCCAGAAAACAGGCTAATATTAAAAAAGTTCAGGGATAACTGGAGGGTTGCATGGCATTCTAATCCCCATTCTACATGCTGATTTCAAAACACTTTAATGGTTTTATGTGGCACTGTTCATTTTATCTGACATTGCCAGTGTTCCCTCAGGCCCCAAAACAATTGTTACTCCATTTTCTTTGCTTGAACTAGATTAACTATAAAATTTTTACACATGTCAAAAAGGTTCGACTTCTTCCAAAGCTTTCTATGAATAGGGTTTTAATTAAAAGAACAGTTAGAGAAATCAAACAGAAAAGAACTGACTATAGAGAGGAAAAGGGTGAGGAAGAATGGAGACAGTAATGGGCAGACAGTGTACTGTAAAATATCCTCATAGTGAAAATAGAGCCAGATCAATGACCAGACTTTCCTCTGAGCTTCCTGGAGCTCTTTGATAGTATCCTTATTATTAGAAAATAATTATGTACTGGGCTGCATTAGGAGGAGCATTGCCAGTAACAGACCTGTTACTGTTGGCATATTATACAGAATGTGCTATTTTAAGTCAGAAACCACACAAATACAGGTGGTTTCAAAGGCATTAAAGAAAAATTGTATCTTAGAAGCAGAAAAAAATATATTGAGAAGAAAAAACCTAAAATGTTCCTTTGCATCTTGTTCAAAAAAAATTGTATGCTGTTTTGAAGAGTAGCAACAAGGCACATTGTACCATGTGCACCATGATTAAACTTTGACAGCCAACACCAAAGGAAGCTGCTGGCAATGTATTAATGTCCTTCACACACAGCAAGCAGGGAGGAATAGGGGTCAGCAAATTTCAGTCTAAGTATTTTGACCTGTTGAGACCTAAATATACTGAAATAGCACAAATCAAAGATATTAAAGTTTTAAGATGAGGGATTGTCTTTCCTTAATTGCAGATAGGCTAATCCCAAACAGACATAAAGAAAGATTTTTCAAAGTAAAGTGTTTGATATTTCTTTAGTTTACTAAAGCCTCTATTCAAGAATCATATTTACACTATCTTTAGAGGTCCTACAGATCTATCAAAATTCTGAAACTCCTCAAGTCAAAGAGAAAGGTGGATGTGAGTTTTAAACTGATCCATGTTTCCTTGGTATGTGGACTTAACACTTCAAAAATTAAAAAACATGGGGATATTTTAAATATTAGAGTGGATTATGTTATTATTATGTTGGATAATGCTTGCTTTAGTGTTTGTTTTAACAACTTTTTTTTGTTGTTTTTCCTTGAGTTTTCTTTTTGCTTGGAGTATTTACTTGAATTTTATCAAATTCAATGTAACTCACCAAAGATTTCTTTCAAAAGCCTTGGAGGAATATATTTGAATTAAACCATGTTGGCATTCTGTATTGTAAATAACTACATACACAGTTATTTTTAAACTGGATCACTCTGTAATGTGGAATAATGACTAAAGCAAAGTGTTTATAAAGTGATTCATAGGCTTTTAAATACCAGAAATCTGGTAGCAACATCGCTCTTATTACTTTTTTGCTACGAAGGTATATTGTCATACTTATTTATCCTCCACATAGGAATTAAAAAAATTCCCCAAAACATTTTCTGAAAGCAACACTGTCATCAACTGTTATTAGATGTTAGCTATTCTTCCAAAATAACTAATTTATTTCATTTTTTTCTTGACCATTATAAAAACAACAATTGTCATATGAAGTTTTGGGCCCATTTAATAATAGATACTGATTTTGTCTTTGGTATTGTCTGCATCTTAGACTTCATACATTTCTGCATGTCGTGACAGTTGTAGCTCTTGAAATAAAAGTGCTGAAGAAATGTAGATGATGTTCTAAAACAATCTCCAGCATAGGCTGCCTCTTACTTTAAGACACACAATGTCCTGACTTTAAATTATAAGCAGAATTGCAAGGATTAGCAGTACAAAACTTCCTACATTGACAAAAACTACTGTTATTTACTTGTACAAAACAGATTGTATAAAACTCCTTCTCTGTGTAGAAGCCTATTTTCTACATACCTTTTACTTCCTTTTAGCTGGGCAGCTACACTGCCACATAAATATGAATAATACATTTGCATTTTATGCAGATTACAATAAAGGGAATCTTTATCAAAACAATCTCAGTGCTTTTACCTCTGGACATAAAGAAAGCCAAAACCATAGCATGGATCTACTTACCTCAATAAGAAGATCAGGAAAACAAGAAAATAATAATGAGCAAAAAGACCGATATCAACACCAATAAACTAGGAGTCTTGCCACATTGAGCCAAAAGTTTTAAGTACAGGGTATTGACAAGGAGACAATAAAAATGAACAGAGTGAGATGATCTTAACACAAGTACAGCTTCTATTACAAAACACCCTAATCATTTTATAGTTTGCCTTGAAGCCTGAGATAGTTTTCAGAAAGAAGAGCAACAACAAGTGTGGCAAAGAGGTTAAGGGCCTTCAGAGACAGATACTTATGCAGCCTTACAGTGGAGTTTGTGAGAAACGTGACAGGGATGATGATGTGTGGCTTATTCCGCTTCTGAGTGTTAGAGACAGTAAATGAACATTTGCAGTCTGCCTGTTGGGAGGAGAAAATGAAATTAATTTTATTTAGCAATAAGTCTTTATATTATCTTCTGCCAGACTTGTAAAATGGCTGTTCTACACATGCAGCAGTATTTAGCAATTTCAACCGGCAATTCTTTAAAAATATGCTCTGTGTTATGGTGTAACTATGACATGTTGTTCCTCTCCTTACCACCACTGCCCTTCCTTGAGTTCTCACAACATTTGGAAAGCAAAATAATGCTGAGGGACAGGGTGCAGGAAAGGGGGCAAGATATGTAGCACATCATTGGCCTCTCTGTCCTTCCTACTGCTCCTTCCCCCTTGTTTACCTTCATTCTTTCTTGCCCTCGTTGTCAGATGTCTGGGGCAAAAAAAAAAAAAAAAAGAGAAAAAAATTTGACAAACACCCCCCTCCACCCCAGCTCTTGCTGTTTTAACAGGTGAGGGGTCTTCATGGAGCTACTTACAGAAAAGAACGCGTGATAGAAAAGACGAAATGCTCGTGCCTGAGCCTGAGCTGTCTAGGCAGTCTGCTGTAGTCACTGCCGTCACAAAAGTGAAACTCTTCTGCAGTTTGTGGTTTTTCTTGCTCCAGCTAGGCAATTGTCTGCTTTGATTATTACACAAGCTAGTCAGACAAAAGTTCCTGCCTTGACGTAATGTAGTAATTGCAAAAGCAACTTGTAAGCTGATTGCCCCAGGCTGTTAGTTTTCAGTTATCAGGGTTTGCAGACAGACAGGAAGGTAGGAAGACATACTAACAAAAAATTATTCCAGTGAGACCATTTTGGCTGGTCATTTTTGTACATCATTCCACAATCAGCTGACCAGGAGAAATTTTCCAGAATTGCTTTTGCTTTCAGTGGAAAGTAGAGCTCACTATCTTATGTTAAAGCCATTTTCAATGCTGTCGACACAGTGGTACCCGAGCAAACAGTATTCTAGTAGAGAGAAGACAAAATGGGATTGTCTTGACATTTATTAGAACATCACTGACCACTAACACTCCTGCTGCAGGTGGTCTGTTAATGCCATTGAGACGGAACTATGAAGCTGCAAATAGCCAATAGGCCAATTATTATTAGCTGGTTAATGGGCTAGTGTACAACAGGCTACTAATGTAGATTTCAGCCAGCCATTTATAAAAAAATGGCCCCTGCACCCAGACATATCCTTAAAAATTTCTTTTTCAACACCTTGGCATGAAAACATTTTGCAACAAGATCATTCATATAGATACAAAAAGTTATTCAACTCTATCCAGATGAAGTTTTTGGCAAGAAAGTCCATTCCAGAAATAAAAGCATAACTATTTACTCATATAATGCAGATTTTTAAAGTGCCTGTACTTGCCTTGTGGTTACCACGTTCTTGTTTTCTTTTACTGCCAGACTAGTATTTGAAGATACCTACATACTTACCTCCTCATTTTAAGATAACCACTTAATAACACAGACACACCCCAGACAGTTAGAAACTAAGAAAATGGCCAATTTGTCTCAATGTTCATGGCTAAAATCTTACAAACACCATCAAATGACACACATAAAAGATTTTTTTTTTTGCGTGTAGTACTGACTATATCACGTAAATGTAAAGTTAAAGTATCTCATTGAGTCAGATAGCTTATTTGTTCCTTGTTAACCTTTTTCCTACATTTGTTCCCCATTAGCCCCATGAGGTTTATCAGTTGGGGTGATTGAATCTGACAGATTTCATCTGCAGTTCATATGACAAGTTACCTGAATGAACATAAAAGAGGGTTTTTTTCCAGAAACACTTTTTAGAAAAGTCCTAAAGATACGAGGCTCCACCAGCTTCTTAGTACCTTCGAGAATCAAGTTAGAGGTAGTGACGTAAATTTGCCCTAATGGTCCTGACCAGCATTCACATGGGATGTTCTCCCCTCCACCCAAAGGCTCCAGAGGGTCTAAGTTCAGGTCTGGGCGGCCACACTTACCTGAACTGAGTTGTGCTGCCCTGTGGATGGATATTGTCATATCATTGTCCCTAGTCCTGCACCTGGCCTCATCTCCCATCCTGGACTGATCCATTACCCTGCCTTGTCTGGGACTGCTGGCAGCCCCTGTATTGAAGTACCCCAGACCAGGGTGTGTTCAGGTGCAGCCAGACTGGCCTCTGGTCAGGGAGAGTGCTTCTGCCTGTGCTGGGGGCATGCTCAGCACCTGTCTGGTTCCCCAGCTTGTTGAGTAGCTCTGCTGTTGCTGCTTGGTGACACTGGCTATGTCTAATGGAGCCACAGGAATAGGAAATGGGTGTTTTCTCTGTGTCATCTCTCAAAGCAAGCTGCCTTGTGAAGGGGGAAAGGGGAATACCAGGAAAAATGGGGAGCACAAAGAGCATGTCAAACATTGCTTCAAGCAAGTAAAATTCGTATGTGCCAGAAACTATTAGCTGTGTTACTAAGACCACAACCCAGCAGCTCAATCCAGCAGACTTAATACAAGATCACTTTGATTTACCGTCATATTGAACAGGATCTACGTAGAAGATGCTTGAGGAATGAGTCTCTTGCACCACAAAATGACTGTGGTTTCAGGATTCAGTAATGCTGAAACATGTGCGGAGAAGTACAAATACCTGTAATTCTTAAGTACCTTAAATTCTTTTCTCCCTCTCCTGTTGTAAGCTGCTTCTTGGGCTTTCAAGAGAGTCATTTTTCCTCTTCATTTCCATACCACAGAAAAGGAACATGTGAGGAGAAAGCTAAGAAAATGAGTGAAAGTTTTTGCTACTGAATTTAAAGAAGTCAGTATTTTAGCATATAGCCCTGTTATACCAGATGGCAAAGTATTTCTGAAAATGTTGTTCCATATAGAACACCTAAGTTCTTAAAACATGGAGATGGTGTCAGAAATGGTAGTACAAGTACAGGGAAGTACTTCAAGCAAGAAGAGGTCGCAGGAATGAACTGTTACACCAGCTAACATTGATACAATGAAACAATGAAAGCACAAATAAGGGGCAGATGTTCCCTGGCATACTCTTTAATTGTGTTGAAAACGTGAAAGCTCGAAAAGCAGAGGAAAGTTGAAAATTACCTTATGCATGCCTGAAGGCACAGAAGGCAAACACCCTGTTCTAATCCTTTGAAAGATGAGTACAGCAGCCCTTTCACCTAGAAATTCAGATGATAATGAAAAGACTGAGTACTTCCAAGTGGTACTTACTGAAACCACCCTGATCTGGAAGATGCTTATTTTAAAAAATTTCTTTTAAATTAAAATTTGTCTCCCTAGCACATACCCACAAAGCAGAAGCAAGTAATGGAAAAGGGAGGCATCTAGCTCATACGTGATTTCTTAGAGACAGTTACAGATAGTTGACATTTTGCTCATGATTTTCATGCCTCATCTGCTCCATGCTGTTTTGACACATGCCAATATGCCAGAAAATTTCCCTGACAAGCACTGGAAGATTTCTTCTAGACTCTTACAGTATCCTAGTCCAAGCCGATAAGACTGTATAAAAGTATACTTTTGTTATTTGATATCTCTTGAAAACTGAATTGGGGTGCTATGCTCTGCAGTGGTAGTTTAGAATAATTATAAATAACAAAATATTAAGGTGTAGAACTTTCAAAAAATGTTTAGGTATTTTCAATATGAGTCAACTAGAGCTCAACAAAGTATCTATTTAAAGAATGTGAAAATCATGGCACTTCATAGTGAGAAGTCTGTTTCCTTCTCTATTCAGTTCATGTCTGGGGTTTCCCCACACTTTCAAGTCTTCTTGTTTACCTCATGCCTGACACCACCAAAATATCTTTTATGAAGGATTTATATTCAGATTCTAATGTTCCTATGGCTCTGATTTCATTTTTCTGTATAAATGATTACCTATTCTTAAGAGCCATGTAAAGTATGCATCCCTTTGACAGGTCAGTGCTGTGTCCTATACCTGATAAGCAAGGCAAGAGCTGTGGAATGAGTAAAATCAAAACCACTGGTTTGAGACCATCAGCCTACAGTGTGAAATCCTTCTGTCTAATTGTTTTGTCTCGGATATATAAACTGGTAGCTTGGTTAATTCAGATCACTTCTGGATGACAGTGAGACTGAACCCCAACTCTATCTTTTCAGGACCAAAAGGCTCACTGTTGTGAACTCCTTCCATCAGCAGTCCACAGAGTTGTTCTAGGAGCGAGAGAATTTTAATATTTCAGTATGCTTCTTTGGAAGCTTGTGGCTAAATTTTACTGGGGTACTAATACATATGGCTCCTAGTACAAACACATTTTCTTGAATTCAGGCAAAACTAAATATTTACCTTTAGAGCCTATTCAAAGCTAGCTAAAATTAAAAATAAAATGGGGAGGAGGGGGGTGTTAATGATCTAACTCATTAATAGTAAAGCTTTCTATTAACATTTCATCTACCCGAGATGACATTTCTCTACATCTTTGAAAGGTTGACACAAGCCTGTAGTGTTGACATGCTGAAGTGAACGACTTGAGACAAGACACTTTATGTAATGTAAGTATTTCAAATTAATGTCCTCACACAACTACAGAATAAACAAGCATTCCAAAACATTATAAAAATTAACTTTCATTTCCTATGGATTTGAATCCTAAATGCTTTCCTGTGATGAAAAACTTCAATAATGTCTGGTCTGTGCCATGACAACAACTTTAGACTTTACCTCCTCAGGTCCCAGTAATAACTGTAGTATGACTACATCATTCATTCCCCAAATTCCCAGGGGACATTATTAGTCAAGAGTTAGTTTTGTGGCTTTTTCAGCATTATGACTTGCTTACTGGCCACTCAGACATAAAATTCTGGTTTGCTTATTACTTGTTTAATTTTAGGTTTAAGATTTTAGCCTTTGCTAGACATATGTTTCACAGCTAACCTCTGGAAATTAATAGATGCAATTACTTAGATATTATTGTTTTACTTTAATGGGAATGGAATTGAAGAGTGAGATGTGAAGATCTGGAAATTGCATTTTCAAGGTATTTTTGTTTTTTATTTAATCTTCTGGATTATGTTTTAAAATAGACTATATATTTTAAAATATACTTATTTTAGAATATAAAAAAGGAAGAATTCGACAGTGGCGGACAGTCTGCAAGGCAATGTTCAGAATATGATGCTGTTTTTTTCCTCTTCCATTTTACAGCATTCTGACACTCTGAAAAGCCAGGAATCTATTTTTAAGTCATAGACATTTTTTTTTCTTCTAGGAATTTCTGTTTAGTCTCTTTCTGCTGTAAATTTCAAAACTTCTATTCCAAATGAAAAAAAGTAACTACTTTAAAATTACTTTACGAGGAAATTAAAAAATAGATGACAGTTCAGGATTTATGCTACTATTTTCCCTCAGGGGACCCAAAACATCCTTAAATCTAAAATACCTTATTTAAAACAACTTTTCTCCCTGCTACAAATTGATACTTATGTCACTAAAGTAGCCCAAGCAAATCCCCATAAGCATATTAGCCAGGTTCAGGGTTAATAAAAATATATGTACAGCACCATATTGTGTTATCTGGATATTAAAAGGCATAATGTGCCAAAATGGTAACATCAAAACTACAGGTTTTTTATGCTACAGGAGCATTTGTGTAATCAGTGCATATTTTCTTTCAATATAAAGATTTTGTTACAGGGCAATGCTTTAT
>VXBT01008666.1:22056-37628 GCA_013400235.1 Oriolus oriolus
CCGTGCCGTGCCGGGGTTGAGTTGGGCGTCGGGCGCCGTCGGAGCTCCCTGTCTCCTGTTCTCCCTTGCTCCTGAGCGGTGTTTGCCCGCGCGTCCCGCTGTGGAGGAGGAGAGGGCGGGAAGAGCCTCAGCCCGTGCCGGCCTGCGCCTCCGCGCCCTGCCCGGCCGTGTGCCCGGCGGCCCGGCTGCGGGGAGATGCGTGGCTGGGACGACCTTTACCCGCTCCCAGTGCCGCCCTCCTGGGTGCCGGGGGCTGCCGTCGGGATTCTTTCCTTGCACATCATCCAGAAACTCCTCTTCCCCTACTTCTGGGCCGACCTGAGGTACCTGCTCAAAGTGCTCACCTATGGGCTGAGAGTGGAGATGTACCGGCTGCAAGGGAGGGTTGTCACCGTCCTGGACAAGTTTGTGAAGCTGGCAGAGAAGCAGCCCCACAAACCGTTCCTCATCTACGAAGGGGCCATTCACACCTACCGGGATGTGGACCGGAGGAGTAACAGGATAGCGCAGGTCTTCCTGCAGCACGAGGCTCTGAAGAAGGGAGACACGGTGGCCTTGCTGATGGGGAATGAGCCAGACTTCATCCACGTGTGGTTTGGACTGGCCAAGCTGGGCTGTGTGGTGGCGTTCCTCAACTTCAATGTCCGCTTCCGATCTCTCCTGCACTGTGTCAGTAGCTGTGAGCCCAAGATACTGGTTGTGGGAGCAGGTAGGGTATACTCCTCCTTCCTACATCCAAAGCTTTTAATGTCACGTCTCCCATATGTCTGGCTCTCCAGATCTTTTATTGGAAACCTGATTTACAGATGTTCACAGAATGAAAGAAACACAGGGCTGGAGGGGGCTTCAAGATGTTATAAAGCTTCAGCCTCTCAGGCGGAATCATTTATATCCATGTTTTGTGAACATCCATTTAACCTTTTCTTTAAAAATGTGTATTGCAGGAGAATTTTCATCATCTAAGTACAGCCTGTTACAAGTGTTTAATTGCTTCTCTAGTAGCTTAAAGTGTCTCTGAAAACATTAAAATTACCTATTAAGTATAATTTTCCATTACTTCTCAAATAGTCAAATTTAATCTTATTTAAGTCATGTACTTTATTCTCTTGTACTATGTCCCCATCTTTCCGCTGATCAAGCACACTGCAAAACTGGAAGGTCTAAGCTTGGACTGTACAACCTCTGCTGCTCAACTGTTTGCAGAGGTACGACAGTTTTCCAAGAATAAAGTTTTGGGAGTAGAGCACATAGGAGGTTGATTTATAAAAACCAGCTTAGTGTTGGTGTTGGATTGTAGAAGAAATTGCTGTGTTTGAATAGGGATGGTAGTGTGTGTGGTGTGAGTTTCCTGAGTATTACACTTGTAGTAAATGCTTCAAAAGATTTAAAATCTTGTTGTAGGCATCCTGGGCATTGTACACTCGAATTTGACTTCAATTAGATACATGTATAAACTGAGGACAGATCCAAAACATAAACTTGCCATAGCATTTATGACCAAGTGAAAGTGAACCTGCAATGCTCAAAGATCGCACAGAACCTTCAGGCTTGGTTGGAGGAAAATATATCAAAATATTGCCTATTAATGTTGTCCCACCTCTCTAAAATTATTGTTTCAAGTCTACTTTGCCTTTTTCTGTTGCATACCTACTTGATTTACTCCTGTTACACAAGTCGTGAGGTTTTGCACCCATGACACCTAAATGATGGATTTTTTTTTCCATCTGTTCTCTGCTGCTGTGAATTTGTGTTTTCAGAAATGCATTTAAGATTTTTCCATTGCATATTTTTAAATTATAAATCTTGTCATTCTGATTCTATATGGTAGGCCTGTTTAAGATGCTTGGTAATTAAAACAAGCCAATGAAACAAAAGCCAATTTAAATATAATCCAAATGCATGCTAACAAGGCTTCTGAACTGACACCTTTTCATTTTGCCTTCTTACTTAATTTTTTAAAAAATCTTGTTTAGCCCCTTCTTATGAATATGTGCTTTTGAGTATATGAATTGAGGAAGGGAATTAACGTTCAGGAACTTCTTGCTCATTGACTGTGGCGAGGGAGAAACTGTGGATCAAAGCTTGTATCTAACAGAAGTTTTTATTTAAATTAGAGGTAACTAATGGATGAAAAAAGCATTTGCAGAGCAGGGCAAGGAACTGTGTTTCTCCACTCTTAATTTTCTACCAGCAGCTGATAGTGAGAGCAGTTGTGTTGAACTAGGTTCTTATGGGAGTCTGCCTCTGCTCACAAGAGAAGAGCTGTGTGCAGACAGATGATACAAGAGAGATACCAACGAATTAGTCTCTCATTTGGTGTTTCACATTTTGGGCTTCTTACTTTATTAATGGCTTTTAGTCTCCGCTGTAAGTCTGTCAGTCCCATGAGCCTTCTCAGTACTTTTCTTCAGGACTTAGAGGCTCTTTTTTATTTGTATCTGTGAAAGAAGTTAAAGTTGCTAGGTCCTCAGCTATTGACCACATCATATGGGAGCCTCTCCAAAGGAGTCCAGATTTAGCAACTAAAAGTTCATACACAGTCTAGTGACTGAGAGGCCTAACTCATACCACTCTTGAAAGAAACATATTGTACCTAATTTTTATAGATAATAACTTCCCCCTGATGTTTATAAAAATTGCAGAGCAGTGTTTAACACTGGGGTTACACAGTCAGTTTTGTAATTCTTAGAGGTCTATTAAACATCTTTTCATCCAGTGTTAGTGTGAGTTTCAAGGGATTCTTCCTCATCAATAGACATGAGTTGTGCATTTTCCTCTTGTGGCACCATTTTCACAGGAGTGTGGATAGTTTGAACATAGTATTTTTTTTTTCAAAGTATTTACACTAAAACAAATCAACTTGTGGTCAAATATCCATCATTGCCATAGCCAGGCACGGTGTTTGGCAATTAAGATTGGTTTTTTAGCCAGAGAATAGCATGTAATGGCAGTATTTTAAAAAATGTTGGTTTTTCACCCCTCCACAAAGAAATACAGGTTAACTTGGCAATTCTATTTCTTGCAATAGTTACAAACTATATCTTCATTGTTTTGGATGACCTTTGATCTTATTCATAGACTGCAGCACAGCAGAAATTATCCCCTCAACAATTTGACTGCCTGTGCTCAGCAAGGCCAAATTTGCTCCTGAAATTCTTGTCTGTAATAGCACCTTAGAACAGGAACTTGTATACAGGTTCTACTGTTATATCTTACTGTATATGTAGTTAATATTAAGGTTTCATTTATGCTGAAGGGAACCTTCCACCTTCAGTTGCTATCTGAAGCAATTCCCACAGATAATTGTTTATGGCCAAATCCTCCCTGCTCCCAGTGATGTAGTGTAGCTACATCCCAGTAAATGGTGATGTAGGCTCCCTTTGTGTGAGATTATTGCATCTTGAAGCTTTTTTTGTATCTAATTTTCAAAAATGCTTTTATTTTTTACAAGTGTAAAAACAGGCTTCAAACAAATAGGCTGGATACTATTTATGGTTGCATTTTCTTCCATACCTTGTTCATTTTTCATAGGGCCTCTTGTAAAAGATCACTCTCATGTGCCATTTTTTACTCCTCACTTTTGTTGTGTGCCGGCATATTTTTCAGACATTGTGGTTTAGTAACCTCATCCAATTCGTATCATCTTGTCTTTGCTTCAGCACTTGGAATCAGACTTTCTTCTGGTCTGACAATTCTCTCATACTTGGATTGCTTTTTCTAACTTTAGTTCAGAGAGTTTCAGTAGTATTTAAGTTTTGTGGGTTTGATTTTGCCTTAATGTATTCTATGAACCCAGCAATTGAATGTTTTATTCTTAAGCCTCAGATGTGTTATAAAAACTTCGTTATTTCTTCCTCTATATGAAATAGCTATCTCTAAAAGTCTGATTTGTTTTTCTATTAAACCAATGCTCTTTCAATTCATTTAGTGCAATCAAGTACATTTTTTTTGTCTTCTCATCCCGGCTCTGCTTAAAAGGCAAATACAGATTCTATGATTTGCCAATATTTAGTCTGTCTGTTTCTTTCCAGTAATTCCATTTTCCCTCGTGTCAGAAGAGAGAGTTTTTTACTTTAACTGCTCTCATTTGTCTGCTATGTTTGCCGAGTGTTTAGCTCTTGCTTTAATGTGTTACTTAACCTCCTCACACCAGAAACACTGTCTCCCGCCACTCCCATTTTGGGGAATGTTTCTTGAAAGGGATTCAAAAGCTGGACTTTAAACCTGCATTTTTAATAAAACTGTAGTTTAACTAACTTTTAAGTTAATGAGGAACTTGTAAAAGAGAAAGAAAGAAACTGTATGCTCTTCTCTTTCAAAGGGTGTTTGTTTTTACTGCATTTGTTACCAGACTGTGCCACCCGTAGTTGTTTAAAAGCTGCTGGTTAAACAGAGGAGGTAAGGTACTGCTTAAAATGAGGACATCTTTTAAGGAACTATGTCCTTTTTGGGGAATATATATTTCTATCAATTGAAGTCTCACTTGAAGAAGGGAGTACATTGCATCTTTTGTATCATGCTATCTATTGCAGTGTAAGAGCAATACTACTATTTTTTTTTACAGTAGTACAGTACCACTGTACTACTAAACAACACTTACAGTCTAGTGACCCACTAGAAATGCACAAATGGAATTTATTTGCCAGGGCATCTCTAGTCTGTTCCTACTGGGAAGAGTTCAGCTCAGAGTAGGACATCCCAGATTGCCATCATGACTTCTGATGCAAGGATTCAGCTGTTAAAGGATTGCTTTCTAAACTCCACAAGAGTGATTTACATCAGTCCTGATAACAAAGGCTATTAAGGGAGTGTACATGCTGCATGGACACGTGTGGGCAGCCTGCTCTACATGGCTGTGCTTCAGCAGGGAGATCAGACCGAGATGACCTCCAGAGGCTCCTTCTATTCACAGCCATCTTGTGATTTTGCAGTTCTGTACAGAGGTACATCTCCCAGCTGTATTGCATTTTTCTGGCCAGAATTCTTTACTCTTGAGGCACTAGCAGTGCTTTCTGCTGCTGCTAAGTGTATTCTGAACTAGACAGAAGCATGTCTACATCCTGGAGAAAGAGAGTAAGCAAAGTATTTTTTGGTATTTCTAAGTTAAGGTCATATGTTGTTACATACAAAAAGAAGTCTCATCTCTCATGTTAGTCCCTGAATAAAGAAAAGAATGGATTCTATCAAAACTACCTTTTCTTATTCATTTGGAATAAAGAGCTATTTAGACACGTAAACATTTAGGACAAGGGGACCATAGAAGACCTGTGGAAGACACCCTTACCTGCTCTATTAGACACCGTATCTCTTTGATCAATTGCTTTTACTTAGTCTGTGTCTTGTCCCAGATGGTCTTTTGAGCAGAAAAAAAGACCCAACTGTGATTTGCAAGGTGGTTTATGTTTTATTATCTTTACTGCCTTCAGTGGTGCTTCAAGGTACCAACACTGATCCTGAGCCACAGCTAACTTTTCTACTGTTATTACTTTGTGAGAAGCCATGCTGAGTCACTTGGGGGATCAAGTACAAGTAACAATTATTTTCTGAGGCCAGACAGTGTGGGGAAGAGTTTGGACTTGATATAACTTCCTGAGCCTATCAGCCAGGGTACACATCAAAGTTATGTAAGAACTGTTTCATAGAGTTTTCTTTCTGAGTAACTTTCTGTTCAGTACAAGCTGATCTCATAATCTAATGTATTCCTTTCATCAGTGTGGGACTGTGTCCTTGCCAACAGCCTGCATGATTTCTTTGCTAGAAAATAACATAAAAAAGCTTTGTGCAAATGGAAGCCTGGGACAGTAGTTCAAAACATATTTTCCTTGCTTTCTCAAAAGATGTAAATGAGTTATGTATTCATGTGAATATAAAGTAACAGTTTCACAAACTTTTGTTGAATAATGCTTTAAAAGTAAGAGGAGAAGAAAAGCAAACAAAAGTGGAAAAATGTATCCATCCTGGTCAATTCCAGATATTTTTTCCCAGTAGAAGCCAAATAATTAGCAAATGGTGGACATCTGTATGCAAACAATGTAAACAACACAGATGGAACTCACCAAATTTTGTATTTTCTCCCAAAACAAGTAACCCAAAATCTGAATATACTTTCATAGTGTAAAAAGTAAACAAATACTTGAGAGAAACTCCAAGTTTACATAGCTGAGTTGCTTTACTGTAATTGCTTTTCTATATGAAGTGCACATACAAGGTAGCTCTAGAAATATTCAAATTATAGCCCTTCCCAGAGGGCTGTGTCTTCCTGACAGGTGGAAAAGATGATCTGTAAAGACTAGACAGCCCTATACAATATCTGGCACATAAATTTTCTCTTTGGGGAACAAAATGTTAGTTGACGATCATTAGAATTATTATTTGGAAATAATGTTAGTACAACTGAGAGTCATCTACAAACACCCCATCTATGTGTTCCAGAAGTTAATTTCAGTTTCTGGCACTTTGAATACAGCTGCTTTAAATTACCTTTTTTTTATTCAGGAAATCATTTATTGTTTCTGCTGTTCTCTGCTATCTCCTGAGAAGTTTCTTTCATGGTAACATTTAATTACAAGCTGTTCACGTGTTGTTCCAACTACTAGATTCCTGAGCACACAAGAAAAATTATGCAGTGTAATCATTTAATAGTTCAATAGTAGTAAAAAATTCTAGAGCCACTGGTTTTAAGAGTGAGTGTTTAGAGAAACAATAAACAGAGTGTATGTTTAAGTTGAAGATTAATCTTAACTATTTTGGGTAAATATGTTTCAGTCTACTACAAGGGAGCTGTGTCCTCATGTCATTCTTGAATCTTAAATGGTTGTGTCTGCAGGGTTGAGATTACTGATTGCCATCTTTCTTCCTTTGATGTAAAAAAAGGGGAAAAAAGAAAAAAGAGGCAAGTCCCTCTTCTTTTTAAAAGACATGCATTGTAGATGGATCCAGTGCATTAATAATGACAGACAATGCTATATTCTATTACTGCTTTTGAGAACAGAAATAGAACTCCAGCTACTTTTAACACCTCTGTTTCTTTTGCTAGGTTCTCAGTCTATCTTGCACTTACACAAGCTATCCTTAGTATTTTTGAGAGA
Source organism: Oriolus oriolus (assembly GCA_013400235.1). Lineage (NCBI taxonomy): Eukaryota > Metazoa > Chordata > Aves > Passeriformes > Corvidae > Oriolus > Oriolus oriolus. Next base: position 29,145 of record VXBT01008666.1, read on the forward strand.
CAGAGATGCATAATAGGAGGGAAAAAATCAGTATAAGAAGGTAATATGTATATAGTTATTCCATCACACTTGATTCATTAATAGGTGTTAGAAATAGTATAGTTGTATTTTTCTGTTTATTGCTCAAAAAATATACCATAATTCTATTATACGACAGCAAGACAGAATTGATATGCCAGTGAACCTTGACATTCACGGCATCAGGTTTCCTGCAGTTAATACTACTGTTCTTAACATTTTTTATTCATATTTTTTCACTCTGTTGCTGTCTATAATGGGACTGTACTCCAATGATTCAAACAGGAGGCTAGCCATCTTTCAGATTTTTAAAACTGTTTGGGTGATTCTTTCCTGAAATCATTCTGCAGTATAAAAAAGTTAGAATGAAAATTTTTGATGTTACACTACATCAGATCTATTTGCTAAATGTTCATAAAATACATAAAACTTGTACTCTGTAGGGTTTAGGTATATAAAACATGTTCAGTTGATGATAGTAGGCTATATATCTGTAATAGCAATACAGATTAGTATGTTATTAATTAAAATAACTACATCAGTCTGTCATTAGGAAAGGAGTTTCCTGAAAGATTAGAAATATTCTGTTGTTTTGGCATAAAATTTATGCATATGGTATCCATATTTAATATTTGTGAAATGAGTTCAGATTTGACATCAGGATTTCAAATGCTGGCTCTGGCAATGCCTCACTGTGAGGTTCTGGGTGAGTCATGTCAACTTTGTTTGTTTATTCATATATAAAAACTGAGATAATAAAATAAATTTATACTCACAGGAATATTTGCAAGATTAATTATTTAGACTGAGATATATCAAAGCACTTAAGTGTAAATGAGTTCTATTGAAAGCAGTATTGCTCCTGCTCTTGATATGTTTCCTGGATTAGTACTTTAATGACTGTGTAGTCTTCTGAGAAAGTGATGTTATAAAAATGTTTCAAAATATAAATACCAAATTTATTGTTTAAGGATTGGCCTCCCTATATATTTTCTCTTTTTATTTAGTCTGGGTACCTCTCTCATTGTTTCTTTCCTGATAAGCCAACAAAATAAACTTAGTTAAACTGCTGTTTGTTTTTAAATTAGTCACTTCTGTGCTTTTGAAAAAACCCAAAACTTCTCAGTGGGAGATTGCTGTTGAGGGCATCCAAGGAAACCTGTACTGTAATTACCAGTTATGTATATATTTGCACTGCATCTTCAATGGATTTCTTCAAAATTTATTTGAAGTTGAAACTTAACCACACTTCATTCTCCTCTTAAAAATGACTAAGGGTTACCTGAAATCATGTGGGCAATAGGAACTATTAATCAAGACTCACAAGTTTGCCTTGAGAGCTAGTTGACAATTCGACTGTGTGGGATCAGCAGTATTTTTAGTACATTATATCCTGTTTTCAGTGAATTTCCATTCTAGTTCACTGTTATTTTATTGAATCTCTTTATATCCATGGAGGTGACTTGCATTTCTCTTTCTATTATAAAAAGTAAAACTTTAGGAGGAAAAATACCTTATTCTCTGGTTTTGTGAAAACATAATGTAAGTAACATTATTTCATGTTAATTTTTAAGATTTGCTTGGGACATTAGAAGAAATTCTTCCTAAACTTCAGAAGGATGTTAGTGTTTGGATAATGGCCAAAGAGTCCACGTTTCCAAGTGTGCACACCCTTTTAGACAAAATAGAAACTGCATCTGAAGACCCTGTTCCAGTTAATCGATGCTCTGCCAACAACCTTAAGTCAGCTGTTCTATACATATTTACATCGGGAACAACAGGTACAGGTCTGCTAAAGAGTCTATGCTTTCCTTCAGCTTTCATCTAGAAGCTTGATTTTTCTGAAACTCTAATATCTCAATAGCAAAATGTCAAGTTTCTTGTCTAGAAGCATTATTACAGAAAACCACACGTATTTGTTGTAAGTAACTGTTTCTATTCAGTGGTTTACAAGTTTCTTTTCTTTATTTTCTCCTGTCACATCGTACAAATACTATGAGAGGCTTTACCTCTCATTACTTCACAGCTAAGGTGTTTATAAAACGTTGCTTTTTTGGCAGGTTTACAATCATAATAGATAGTATTTTGTAACCATGTAACACTGCCTAGCTAAAATTATTAAGATTTTACCTAAAACTTAAAAAAACAATCTAGAAACAAGCAAATAGACATTTGTTTTTCTTTCATTAAGTCATGATTTATGCACGTCACCGTAGAGAAAGAAAATAGGGTTAAGTTACTAGCCTTTTTAGTTTAGAAACAGATGTCTGAATTGCGCTCCAGCAGCTAAGAAGCTAAGACTTAAGAAAACCTGATCACTGACATGAAAGGCAGCATTATGTGTTTAAGATGAGCAGATTGGCATTCTCATTCAGTTGAACACAACAGTTTTAGTCACATGTAGACTGAAAATGCATATGTGGTTTGGGTCTTTTTTCCTTCATACAAATAATAATTCAATTTATTTGCTTCAGGTTCTCAGGAAAAATTAGGAAATAAGAACATCAGTCTCGTATAAAAAAGTTAAGAAGTCATAAATATTGTCAAGAGATGAGGCTTTGTTTGTAATATTGCTAACAGAAATATGATTGAGCTTGCTTGTTAAGAGTTGGGAATTAAAATTAGCTAAAAAATATTACAGAATTGTCCAGGTGGGCTGATTTTGTTCTTACAATTGCAATCAGAATATCTGTGTGATGTCTCAAATTTCAGTTATGTAGAATTTAAAATCTTTCTGAAACTTTGCATGTAATACATTAATTTACATTGAATTTCTATTATATACTACGTAACTAAAACCATGAGGTTTGCTTAGTCTGAAGAGTATTGAATAACTAATTCTGAGTAACTGAGCATTTTCAAATGTTTTGATAAATCAATGATTGATAAACTTAGTTAAAAGAAAGAAGTATTTTGCACACTCTGTAGTAGTCCCTCTCTAAAGGGAGAAATAAAAACTCAAGACTGAAAACTTCTTGCTATGAGCAGTTCATGGGCAATGTAGGCATATTCCCTTTTCTCTTTAGTGGAGAAAAGTGAGGTAGCTAGTGGAGTAGCCTTGAAGTGTAGCTAGACTCTCCACAGATTACACTTCCAGCTATAGCTAAGTCTTCAAATGAAAACTAGCTTGACTAGAATAGGTGGGAAAACTTTATGAACCATTACATTTCTGAAAAATTGAATAGTTCTCACTGTTCATCATCAGCCTGACTCAGAGTGAAATTTGTTTGTGTGTTTGAGAACATATATAATGCAAGATCACTCAAATTAATAGGTACCAGAGTAATAGCCCAAGAAGCCCTTGCATATGAATCTGTGTGTGGCTGAAGACGAGTGTTGTGCTGAACCTGAAGAAACTCATTCAGAAGAACCTAACTGGTGTGGTCTTTCCACTATTTTTTTTTTTTTTTTAAATTCCTCATAGTCTTCATAGAGCTCTAAAACAAACAGAAACATGTATGATTCTTAGGTAAGCATCTGGTGTGTGATCTACTCCATGTAGATCCCATACCTTTCTCATTTACCTTACAGTCACTACGACTCTTGCCTTAACAAGACCTGGTGTGATGCCTCTTTATGTTAGAAAAAGTCCATATGTAGAGTAAATGTTTTTGTCCCTTCTTGCTCTATATAATTTGATAGTGGGCAGGCCACTGAGTTTCTTCATATTTCCACTTATTTGAATGGACGTGACACCAAACTAAATAGCAAAAAGATGAGGTTACAAACTGGCTAATCTTCATGTGTACAGAAACATGCAATATTGTTTTAAACAGCCAGTTGTCTATTTATGGCCGTCTAAAAAGACGGTTGACAATTTGGTTACAGAAGAAAGAATTGATTCTTTTATTATTTTAGAGACTTTATACAGGATTTCTCTTTCAGAGAAGAATTAATGCATTATTTTGTTTTATTACAGGTCTTCCAAAGGCAGCAGTCATTAGTCATTTGCAGATTCTTAAAGGAGCTGCTGGACTGTGGGCTTTTGGTGCTACTTCAGAAGACATCATTTATATTACTCTGCCTCTTTATCACAGTGCAGCTTCTCTTCTTGGCATTGGTGGATGCATTGAACTGGGTAAGGTTTGTTTGATTTTGTTGTTAATAGAGAATTAATTATTATTAAAATGTATAAAACACACTTAGGTTCACTACCCCTAGGGAAACTCATGCTTTTCTCAAATTAAATGAGTATTTTTTTGGAATACCTGTATATTTTGGGGAGAGGGGGAGTTTTGAAATAACAGAGGATCTCTACAAGCTCTCCTTGTGGAGAAGAATTAGTTATTGTAATTTGCATCACAAATGTTTTAACTTTTTAATATTTAGGTAAAAAGGAAGTTAAGGACATATGCAATATTTTGGCAGAGTGTATGGTGCATTAGGATATGTACAGTCTAAGCATTGTACAGTAGAATAGACTTAAAATGTATTTTGGTGAACTTAAAATATTGACAAAGACATTTATAGTTAACACTCAGCTTTTTCAAGTATTTTTAAATTATATATAACTTCTTTTCATTACATTTGTGTACTGTTTTGACACTGCCAATAAAACACATGTATTACTGAGATAATGTAGGTGTCCTCCATGACTCTGTTATAAAAGATTTATTTGGAACTCCACGGCAAGTATTTTCTGTTTCCTTAGGCATCAAGTACAAGTCAGAGCAAGGGAAAGATCATTGTACAACATAGTTCTCTGAACAAGGCTGTCTTAGTTCTTCAAATGTTCTGTTTTATAGCTAAGTTGCCACACAGAGAAATTGCTTAATTTCCTTTTCCTTACTGTTGCCATAAAGGTGCAACCTGTGTGTTAAAAAAGAAGTTCTCAGCTAGTCAGTTTTGGAGTGACTGCAAAAAGTACAATGTGACTGTCATCCAGTACATTGGAGAACTCTGCCGTTACCTTTGCAATCAGCCAGTGGTAAGTGGAATCACAGTGCTGCCTATTTGTCTGCCAGTTCATTTATTGTTCTTAATGTGGGTATGTTAAAAGGGAAATTAAACTGTACTGGGCATGTCCTTCTGCCCTTCTTTTTATGTGAGGTTCTGCAAATATTTGGTGATATGTAGATGCTTAATAAAAATAATGGCTTGAATCATGAAGATGTACTAAAAGTAGTATAAGGAACGATTTTGAGACTAAAAACTGGTTCAGTGTAATTTGGGATAAAAATACTATTTTGCGGAATTTCACAAGGTAAGTTCAGAAGACTAGGATTACTGTTCGATGCCTTTTCTGAATTTTCAAAACTTGTTTTCTTGGCACCTGAGTGTGTCATTTTAATAAATGACTTTGCACAATTATAATTAAAAACTGCTTTTCTTTTGAATATTAAATAAAAATAAATAACAACCTCCAAGTGCCTGTATAACATCAAGCAAAAAGAAAATACCCTCTTTTAATTCAACCAAATATTTAGGATAACAGAAAGAATTTCGTGAAAATATACAGAAGTTGGATGCCATGCAACTGTTATCTCTGTGAAAAGCCTCCCTTTGCCACCATCATAATTTCATTTTGTTATTTCAAAAAAATAATCAGTGGTTTATCTCCTTTTCAGTGAATTTTATTAAAATTACTTGTCTCTTAGGAAAAGGTACCAATAACTCAAAGTATTTAATGTGAAAATTAACATCCTCCTTGAGCAGTATTCTAAAATAAGAGAATGCAAATTAGTCTTGTTTTCCAACAGAATAATAATTTGCATTAATATCTCGTGTTGCTGACCAAAGAATGGAAAAGGTCATTGCATTGCTTTTCCCTCAGGAAAATTTTCAAAAGTATGTTTAAACAATGTAGTTGTGGGTCATAGATCCTACTGCACTATCCATGCATGCTTCAATAAAGAGGAAGTTCTTGAATTAAAGGGAGCATGGCTGATGGCCCAGTGAAGGCCACTGGCAGTGATGAGAAACCAGAATAGTGATAACTTCTTTATCTGATTTTTTTTGTTGTTATGTTTTGGGGTTTTGTTTGTTTGCTTTTAATTTTTATTTGTTTGGGGCATTTTAACTTTATAGTAAAATATACCAAAAATTACTGGATAACAAAAAATCAAATTATAGATCACAAGAAAAATCAAGGCATAGGGGAGGCATAGTTTTTAAAAATTGTGATTCTTTCCTCATTGTAGGCTAACTTAATTTTTGCTAAGTCATTTCCCTTCTCTCCAAAACTTCACAACTTTTGCCATGTTCGCAGTCTGAGATATTAACTGTTCCCCTTTTCAGTTCCCTTACTGCACAGGGAGAGCATGGATTTTTTTCCCCACCCCTTTTTATCTTAAAGCAAGAACTGTAGATTAATATACCTCATTTCTGAAACAAACTCTTCCATTTTTAAATCCTTACAAAGCCACCATGAAGTTAAAGCAATTTTAAACTGTGCAAATAATTTATACCATCCTTAGCTATTTATATAGTTATACAATACTCATATAATCATTAACTATTCATTAACTGTATAACTATTCTATTTGTTAATTTATGTGCATACTCTTTAGGAGCTGGCATGTCTAAACTCTTCTGTGAGGCTACAGGGTTGTTTTTTTTTTTTTTTTGCTTGCTTGCTAAGCCTTCTCCAGAAAAATTAAAATTATAAAGGAAATCAATTTGACAGCTAGGTACTTGAAGAAAAATATTAAGTATCTGTCATGTTAAAACTGGAAGAGAAACATGTTCACACAAATAAGTGGAAGCTTTTAAAACATGTTATGCAATGCACTCTTAGTTTTCAAGTAAGTAAAATAATTTCCTAAGCTGGATTCTCTATTTAAGTTTCATTAATGTAGAAGTACTGTATATGCTAGCAGCATGAGGAAGATATGGCAAGTTTAAAGTTCTGTGAAGATATTATGTGGGCAGTGTTCTTGAGATAAGAGTGCTACAAAGCTCTTCTAATCAACACAGATTAAAACCGTAGTAAGTACCTTATTTTCTTAACTTGTTTCTTTAACACTAAACTTGAAATAAATGGTATATTGCCTACAGCTGGAGTCCACACTTTGGCTTCTTATTTAATAAATTTTGAACTGAACTTTGCCAAGTGTCTGTGGTAGCATATTGACTCTTGGCTGAGCTTTCCTTGTTGGTTTTGTCTTATTTAATCATTCTGCCTCCCACTCACATCTGCAACAGCTCTTGAAGACTCTTGAAGTAGAATTTTTCTGAGTTTATTCTGCATCCAGTTTGGTTTAGTAATCAGTTGTCTGGAAAGAACATTACATAGAAAAGGAGTTGTATTTTTTCCTTAAGTACAAGTACAGAAAGACCTGGCATTAGGTGACATTCATAGATTTTGCTGGGCTTTTAAGTGAGCAATCCTCATGCCTGCCCTATTCCAAACACTTTTTCTGCAGTGTTTTCAATATAGTGAAAATACAACGACCAGCACTGATGGCTAATAGCTACCAGTAGTTACAAAATGGGTCCTGCCCTAAGTTACTACCATTGACTACTCCAGTGAAAAAGAGTATTCAGAAAACTGATAAATTGGCCTTGGTGGCTGACATTGCTCAAAGTCTCTATAAACAGTGATCTGCAAAACTACAAGAGTATGGCATAGCAGAGCTCCCTGTATCCTCTCTTAGCAAAAGCCTTGGAAATACTTCTCTACTAATCTGTAGATATGTTTTCCTTAGAGGCCTGCAACTAATTTAAATTTTAACATATGAACTGTAAATTAAATCTTCCAAAGGCAGTTGCAGATTTATTTCAAATTTGACGTAATGATCTGTTTTATACTGCATTGCATCCTGAAGCTTTTGGAAAGATAGGAATTATAATGCAGCATCTCTTTCCTGCTTTTCTGTAAAGAAGGCCTGAATCCTGAAATGTGTTACAAACAGAATGTAGAAATCAGTTTCCTCAATCATTATGTCCTGTTTTCTACTTTCATAAGCTATGATGCAGTATGACAGTATTTGTATGATTTATGATTCCATGCATGAAATAGGTAAACTCTCTATTAAAACCAGAGTTCATTTTTACTTGTATTCAAATCTGTTTCACAAATAATTGTATCATTGCTTAGAATTTCCCATTTAATTTGTGTTCCCATTTAATTTTATGTCCACTTCGTATTGAGACAGTGTTATCCTCCACAATCAGTAACATTTCTTATCTCCTTGCAGTTACCTAAGAGTATAAGACCATGTATATCAGCTTTCAGACTTTGTTTTGTTAAGCTGAGGCAAGACAGCCTCTCTACTAGATACAATTTGGCCAAGGGTTCTTTGGATGGGATTAAGCTCTCTTAAGGGACTTAAAATGCTTAGGGATTTATTTTGTTAAAACTCTTCTGTGTTAGAACAATAGTAGTTTAGAAGGAGAAAACAAGGACTTCAATGCTACTGTAATAAGGAAACAGAATGAATATTTATTTCCCTGTAGTTGACTCAAGTGTTGTGGAAAGGGGTGTAAGTGTGAGGGAGATGATATGGATTTGGGCTGCAGGCTGTG
>VXBT01008673.1:0-16134 GCA_013400235.1 Oriolus oriolus
CTTCTCTTCTCTTCTCTTCACTTTTTCCTCTCCAAATAGTTTGGGTAAAAATCTGTCTTGATATGAATTCAGCCATGGGCATGTAATAACTACAACTAGATCTGTGGGATAGTCCAAAAGAGGGGATTGTCTTTGGTTTGGTCTGTGTTGGTTGGTTTTTTTTTTAAAGGAGTAGGAAGCTAAATCCCTAAACTGGAGGATGATGAAGAACAGCCCATGTAAACCCAGCTGTTTCCTCCAGGCTTTCATTCACACCAGTGAAGACACAGACCTTATCCCTGCCTATGCCTCATCAGCTTGAAATTATATTTCTACCCCAGGTTTTCTGGGGTAAATCTCTTTTATTCCCTCCTGCAGGAGCTGTTCCACTTTCTCTAACATATTAGGGCAATCCTTTTCATACAGAGTTCATAAAGAGGTTGGTTACAGGCATTGCATGTGTGGTACAAAGCAGAGGAATGTGAAGATGCACCTTAAATTACATGTGAACCTCCTATAGCAGAAGAGGTAGACCTAAAATGGGGAAACATTAATATTTCACAGTCCCATCAGATGGAGAAAGCTGCCCCTCTGTTGCTTTCTGTTTTTTAACACTGCACTGCTGAATAAAGCAACGTCTGTCTCCAGCCTTTTATTCCCATTGTTTGTTTCTGTTAAACTTACTGAAAATGGAAAGGGAGCATTTCCTTTTGAATTGAATGACATGTTTTCTTGGAGCCAGAATAAGGGGGAAAAAAAGAGTTTGTTTATTTGTTTGTTCACTGATTTGGCAAGGAACGTCCCCCAAGCATTTGAATTTTGGCTGAGATCAGGACTACTACAATGTTTTGTCTTTTTTCTTTTTCAGGCTTATCTGCCAAACAACAACAATAGCTCCCTACACAGGCCTGCTGGAAATGAGATGCAGTGGCACCGAGTACCAAATGACTGGGTAAGGGAGGGTGTGATTGCATGACAGGACAATCCTGACCATGCAGACCCGGGGGGTGTGGCACACTGATGGCACTTCAGCTGGAGAGAGTAAGGCTGAGGCGTGTGGAAACAAAGTGTAGGAGCAAACCTGCTGCTCTCCCTCCTCCCCCCCAGAGACATTGCTTGTAGTCCCCTCACACCTTTCTGACTGTGTGATGTTCCTCCAGATGATTTACTCCACATGAAAAGGACAAACCCCCAGAAAAAAAACAAACCCAGGAATAATCCTGGCAACCGTTTGCATAAAGGATCCTGTAGGCAAAGATGGGAAGCACATCTTTGGTGTATGATACTGCTGTATCTGTGAGAAGAATCTGTATATTTGCTCTGGGCATTCCCTTAGGCTCCTGTGTTTTAATAGCATAATCTTAAATCAAGCTAATGTTAGAAGCAGAGCAGAGAATAGGGAGTGAAGGCAGGAAACTCCGGCTGAAGCAAGATCCTGATTTCATGTATTCCCTCTGACTCCGGGTAATACCAGTTTGCTTGACCAATAACCACTTCAAGTTGGAGCTTTTGATAAGCCAGTATTCTGGGACCTGGGGTTTCCCAAGATTTTTCCTTTCACAGAATAGGTCTTTTGCAAACAGTCCAGAGGAACTGATTCAGTATTTATATCATTACCTGTATCTATGGCCTTACATTAGGAAAAATTTAAAAGTCAGCATTTTGTATTGTAAAACTATCTGGTGCTCATGGTATCAAGAGCTGCAGACAGGCAAGCTGATGTATTATTTGCCCTGTCTGCTGTGTATAGAAGAGCCCATTTGGGGGTTTAGTAGAGAGAAAGATTTCATGAATGACTGCAGAAGACAGAAGTGAAAGCTGGGAATTATTTGGGGTGGAGAAAAAGAACAGAAGGAAGAATGGTAATCTCTCATTTGTAGCATTGGAGATCTCTGCAATTACCTTTTGAGATATGAAATTATTTCCCCCTAATAATCTGCTTGTGGTATGGTGTTTCTCCCAAGGAATATGAGGCATGTGTAAAATTCTTACAATCAAATGTGAAATACCAGTGCTGGAAATGGTTTGACAGCAGCCAAGCTGCCCCAGGCTGCCATCACCTTGCATATTACTCCATGAGGTGTCTGAAACTTTTTTCAGTGGAAGATTCAATGGAAGATGTAATTACAATTATATAATTAATACTTTCCTTTATACCTCCTTAAAAAAATAAAGAAAAATCTCAAAAGGTATTTTTCCTGTTTGTACTGAAAACACTTTTGTGTTTGATGAAAGCTCTTTTTTTTTTTTTTACAGTGAGCCTCTAGGGAAAAAAACCAAACCCAAACCCTAGCAATTCATATTATTGTAAAAATGTTTCCAGAGAAAAATACAATTGCTTCTGACTAGCTTTAGTTATCATGTTTTTTTTATTAAAATCTCCATCTCTTTGCATTCCTGCTGCTTATTTGACAGTCTCTGCTTGTCTTTCTTTTACTCACTTGCCACCATTTCACAATGTCTCTTTGTACTCCACACTTCCTATTTTTAATTGGAATTTTCTTCTTTCCAATTCCTTCACCTTTTCTGCAGCAGACCTCTTAGGTAGTAGATGATTCTAATAGTATCTGAGTTGGAGCTGAACTTTAGACCCACGGTACATCTGAGTTGTTTTGAAGTAGCTAAAAAGTATTAGAAAGAAAAAAGGGAGATGTGAGACATTGTTGAATATTTTTACCTGATTTGTGTAAGTGGAAAGGGGATGCAACACCACCAGCTAAAATAGAGTTCACATTCTCTTCTCTATTAAGGACTAGAGGTTGTTATACTAGAGAAATCATCTATTTTTAATACATTTATATATATTTATATGTTTATAATGAGTACTTTGCATTCCACTTCTATTTTCCTACCCAAAAACGGTGAAACAACTTGAAATCACTGAATGGGAGAGTAAAGGATGTGGTAATTGATCTCTGGAGGTCTCTAGACCCAACTCCTGGTCAGGACAGGGCCAGGCAGAGCAGGTTGCTCAGCACCTCATCCAGGCAAGCTGTATGTCCATGGATAGACATCACACCGCGTCTTCTGGGCACCTGCAGCAGCCTGTTGGGACACAGTGGAACCCAGACTGGTTTGCACATGGGGTCTGGACAGGAGGACTGAATCATAGAATGGCTTGGGTGGGAAGGATCCTTAAAGATCATCTAGTTTGACCCCACTGCCATGGGCAGGGACACCTTCCACTAGACCAGGGTTGTCAAAACCCCATCCACCCTTGCTATGAACACATCCAGGGATGTTTCATTGGGCATGAAGCTGCACTGGGCTAAGCCTTGGCCTTTCCTTTTGTTGTGACATGCTCATGCCTTCTCCGTCCCTCCACCTGAAGCGTATCAGGGAAGCAGTTCTGATTTCAACCTCTCTCTACTTCATACGTGTCATTCAGGTTTAAATGAAACCGATGCAGCTCACATGATCCCATGCAACAGTCTTCAAACAGAAAGGGGAAGAAATATTCTCATTGATCATGTCAGGTGGACTGTAAAGTGCTATGAGATCTCACACCTTCCCTTTGTACTAGAAGATGGTGTAAGGTAAGGAAGAAACAGTGAGGAAAAGCAGCTTTGGGGCTTTTGTTGCTTTCTGCAGGCCAAGCAGAAAGGCAGCACCCAGGAAGGGTGGATGCTTGGGATGCTGCTGGCATCAGACAACCATGGGCCTCGCAGTGTGTGAGTTCAAGTCCTTGAGCTGTTTCCTGTTCAGGTGGTCACAGGAAAATGAAGTCAGGCTCTCGTATCACGCATCGAGGCAGAGCTCTGTAGCTCCACAGGGGGTGGATGCGCTGCTGCTCAAAAAGCAGCACATTTTCTGCATGGGGCAGAAGACAGTGAGGCCAAGGTCTCGCCCTGCAGGTGGCCCCAGCTCTTGTGGACACCTACAGCAACCTCCATGAAGCCATGGGGCCTCTGTTCAGGGGGGCTGAAACAGATTTAGCATATGGACATCTGTGACTTTATATACATTGGAAACAACCTCAGCACACTGCGGAAAAAAATGGCCTTGTCAACAGTAACAGAGGAGAGATTTATTGGTCTGGCCACTTTCTTCTCTTCCAATATAATTTATATCTACTTTTTAAATCAGGAGTAATAACCAAATTCTATATGTTGAAAATGGTGAGGTCTAGGAGTGCATAAAACATCTGAAATGAAACCTGAAATGGAGTGAAATTTGACTAGTTTCAGCTGTCGATACAAGCTTAAAACTCAGGTAGGGCTCATTAGGAAGTTCATCTGACCTTTCTGACTGAACCCAAGGCTGATTTTATGTCTGATCCATAGAGAACATATTTTTTCTTCTTTTTCCCTTTTTTTTTGCCTACATGAAATCTCACTGATTATGACTGGAAGCTCCTAAGTTTGTTCAAATCCAAAGTTCAAAGCAAGTTCAAAGTACAGGAAGCATGTAGCCATGAAAATGGAAATAGTTGAGTTTTAAATCCATGAGATAAGAGCAGCTGGAATTTGTACTTTGCTGAAGCTGCCTGAGCCAGAATGCTCTGAAAAGATGAGAGTTAAATCCTGATGAATAGAGAAGAATGAAGGAGGCCCTGGTTTCATCCTTGATCTTTGGCGAAGGTATCTGTCTTTCCTAAATGGTTTTCCAACACAGATGGAACTTACCCACTAAATATTTGGATAGAGCCTGCCATGCAATACACTAGAAATAGGTAAATCAGTGCATACTAGAAGAGAAAATAACATATTGCCTTTTTGGCCTTTAAGTAGAAGTATGGTATGGCTAGGAGAGGTCTAGCTTCATGGAATTAGGTCATTCAGGAATTGTCATCTCAGTAGAAGTCTAAGCAACAGTTTACAATCTGCTGTAGGAAGGAGGCTCACACTAAGGAGTGGTGAAGAAATAAAGCCTTAGCCTTGCTAAGTTCTGAAGATAAGAGCAGGAAAAGTGCAGCAGTTTTGCTAGAGGAAGTGAGTAAATAGGCATGTGTTTGGGTGCAAGACTGCTTCTGTTTGGGGGAATTAAAAGAACAAGCAACTGGAGAAAGACAAGTCCTATGATTCCTTTTCCTCCTTTCCTGAAAACATTTTGTGTTTATACATGCTCTAAGAGTGAGAAAGAAATGGAGGAATGGACCTGGGGAAGATACAGTTCTGAAGGACTGAAAGATCCATCTGTATCATCTTGCCTGATGTCAATCCCAACCTCAGGCATGGAGCCACATCCAGCAACTGCCTTGTGTCATCCAGAGACATGCAGCTGAACAAAAGGGCAGGATTTTGAAAGTCCTCATCATGTAGTTTAGCACAGGCTTGTAGCTGACGACCTGTAGCCATGGCTTTGTCGTCATGGATATGGAACATGACTGCACAAGCTCATGTGACAGACTGCATTAGATTGCCGCGACTCCTTGGGACTAACGCTATCTGAACTTCAGCAACAAGGAAAAATCAAAACTGCAGAAGGAGATCTTGCTTACTAAAAATTTTGTACATTTTGGTGGTTAAATCAGGGTGTTTAATCCACAAGTTTTTCAGGCCCTCTTCTGTCCAACTGAATTGCTCTCATCATAATGTAATTCATGCAAGCAATTAGGCAGTGCTGCCTACAGCAATACCTCATCCTCTCGAGGGATTAGAGGCAAAGAGGAACTCATCATGGTCTCCTAGCATGCTTCAGTATATATTTCTGTGTCTCTGCAGGTCTCTCCAGCCCCTTGCAACTCATACAAAAACCAAGAGTCTCTCTTGCTTTGATATAACACACTGGCTTCGTCTTTGGCTGTAACATGGAAAGCTTCGGGTGCTTTGAGGATTGAACACAAGTGAAAGAAAAGTTGTTTTCAGTACCCCTGGGGCAAAGGTTTTCTGACTGTAAGCTGGTGTTACCCCCAGTGTGAGCCACATGTATGTCTGCTGAATGGTATAGGTGTCAGCCACCCAGCATTTGCTTATTCTTCTAGTCCTGCATGTAATTCAGTCAGAGGTGTGCTCTGTCTTCTGCCCCAGGAGCAGAGCATTCACTCTGGAATGAAGAAGAATAATGTTGGCTTTTCTGCTGCTTGTACCCTGCCTCCATTCCTTTCCTGCTACTTCTGAACCCCCTGACCCTTTCAAAGGCAGCTCAGCAGCCTGCTCCATCTTCTGTTGAATTGAATTGCAAATCTGGAGAGGCTGCACTGGGAGCAAGCCATCCATTTCAATTCTGTGTCCCCGTTGTCCCTCCCATGGGACCAGGGCAGACCCTGAGGAAATGCAGTCAGCATTTGTTGATTGAGCCCTCTGATGAGATTAACTTCTGGTTTAGCAAGAAGACAGTCATATGGTCCCAGCTGTGTTTGGGCCAGCCAAGACTCAGTCACAAGAGAGAACAAATTTTCTGGAGCTCTGCATACCACTCATGGACAGTGACTCACGCTTCCAGCAGCATCACTGGAGAAGCAAACTTGCAAAGCTCTGCTGCCCATTAGGAAAAATGAGGCAAGAGCAGGCAGCCAATTTTGGACAACCTACCTACCTACCTACCTACCCACCCACCTACCATATGACAAGAACTCTTCTGACAGAAGCACCCTTCAGCAAACTGCCTTTCTGCTGAGGAACCATGGAAGATGGATGGCCAGTGGGAGGAGCACCATGACCTGCAGCAGATGCTGCAGGGGCTTACAGTGTCCTGATCCTACAGTGCCCTGATCCCAAGGAAACCAGTGCGGAACACAGACCCGGCGTCTGTGTCCTTACTTGGAGTGACTAATTTTCCACTGACTGCCAGAGGTGAGAGGTCAGAAGGAGAGGTCAGAGGGGGTCACAGATCAGTGGAGACAACACAAATCAAAAAGAAACCCTTGGCCTTTCAGGTTAGTTTGTTCAGTCAGTTGTATCTATCTTTTTTAGCTCCAGCCTTGCTTACCCTTTGGAGTAAACTGCTTTCCCTTGAGCACCTACGAAGAACAGGTCAGAAGATGGCAGACACACTCACAAGGTTTATGCCTGATATCCCTCTGCGGTGACCCTGCAACAACAGGATTTCACTGCCGTGTCTCCCCAGAGCTGCTCTCACACTTGGTGACTTCAGTGACAGAAGTTTTAGCCTTTTTAAGCCATGCAAGATATGCAATAAATTGCAACATGTTATTATGTTGGGTATCTTGGGCAGAGCTCTGCTCTGTGGTGTGCTGGGTGGCACATCAGCCCTGGTGTGGTCTGCTGGGCACCCTGCATTCATCTTGTGTGAGCCACCAATGCCCCCTTCAGCACACTGGGGTTACAGTGTCACTTGAGAACATTCCCTTTCACTGTTGCTGCATCCCAAGGGCGCTTGTTACTGACTCTCAAGGACTAGGTGTGGAGAATACAGGAAAAAAGGACTTCTCACTCTGTCTCAGCTTTGGTGTGTACATGAGTGTTTATGTTTCTCTTTTTTTTTCAGTGATGATAACAAATGAACCCACAATCCCCTTCCAAAATTAAGAGTTACGTGGTTACTTCTGTGCCATGCCTGCAGCCCTCATAGTGGCCGTCTTGAAAGCAATAGTTTAATTTTTCAACAGATTTGGAGTCTTTAAAATTAGGTTTGAGTCCAAAACTGAGAAGCAGAAGGAGCCTTCTGGCTATTTCTTGACAGAGTGTTTTTGTCTCCAGCTGACCACCAGTTCAGTGAGACTAGCATGTCCTGATGGCATGGGAATGCCAGGGAATGCAGAGTGTGACCCTGAGCCCACTCTTCCATGTGGGTGGCTGCTCCTTGCCATGGCGCTCAGGACATGCTCTGGTTGGAAGCTGCAGGAAGGCAATGTGCTTCCTTGCTTTCCTTTTCTAGTTAGTGGTTCTTTCTGAGGAGATGGTAGCTCTTTCTCCCCTTCCCTCCTTTCAGGTGTGTTTGATTTGGGGTTTTCATAGGTGCTGTTTGGAGTTTTCAAGTCCCTTGGGCAAAGATCTCTGGCCCTGGGAACAAAATTGTCACAGGGCTACACATTCAGGGACTTTGATGGGGACCAGAAGTTGCAAGGTTTGGCTTAGTAGGGGAATGTGTTCTAGCTGTGGAGAAGATAATTGGTTGTAAAAAACATATGGCACATCTCTGTGTGAGCAAGGCAGTTGTTATGTTGACAAACTCAGCCTTGCTGACAGAATGGCTATGGAGCATTTTTCTGTACAGTTAATTCTTTATCCTGTTGTAGGTTTCCCTGTAGCCACTATTAGAAGTTATCATCTTCAATATCTCTCTTGTCTCACATCTGGTGAGAAGTAGTAAGGTCAATATCCCACAAGCCATCAATGTCTCAGCAAGCCCACTCTTCTTTTTTTTTTTTTGTCTTGACAACAGCCAATAAATCTCAGAAGGCTTCCCTTGAAATACAGAAGAGAGGAATCTGTTTATAGTCTGTATGTTGTTACTCAGAATATTCATAAGAGTCATAGAACAGTTTAGGTTGGAAGGGACCTTTAAAGGTCATCTAGTCCAACCCTCTTCCATTGAGCACGGACCTCTTCAACCAGATCTGGTTGCTCAGAGTCCTGTCCAACTGGACCTTAAATGTTTCCAGAAATGGGGCATCTGCCACACCTCTGGGCAACCTGTTCCAGTGTTTCACCACTAATACCTGCTTTTTTTGTTAGAATAATCATTTCTACTTGAGCTGGAAAAACCCCAGACTGTCCCAGGAAAAGGTGGCCTTGTGCCCAGGAATGTGATGGTTTCCATGGCAATAGATTAAGATGAGCTGTCTAAGGCCAAATCAGATCTCAGCAAGCTCCAAAAAAATCTGGGGTGTTGGTGCCCATTACAGTCTGTAAGCACAGCACCATGGCTTCTGAGTCCCTTTGATTAGCTGTGAAATAGAAACGGACTCTGCAGCTTCCTAGGGATTTACATTCAAAAAGTGCTGCAGCACTGACTGACTTGGTCAATATTGCTGGAAAAAAAGTAAACCAGTGGTGAATTAATTGCTCAGGGTTGCGCTTTCACAAGGAAAGCAGGCTAGAACTAGTCCTTGAATCATGACAGCTCCTCTCTGTCCTCTCTTCATAGCCTGGTCATGACCCTCAGCACGGGAATGTGGGAAAAGGAGTTTTGGGATTATTTGGTCCCATATGCTTTGATACAGGGAATGAAAATTTAATCCTCTTACTGGATGTAGTTTTCCGCAGGAGACTTAGCAGAAACTTGAGATAGAGCCGTCGGGTTGGGAATGTCAGTCTGTTTGCTTTAGACTTCTCTGCTTTGGACATCTGCAAATGGAAGTGGCTCCAATCATGGGCAGCCTCCAGGAAAACATCTGTGTGGCTTTTTGAGGAGCCTAACAGTAGGAATTGCTTACTTGGAGGTATTTTAGCATGCTTGATGTAATTGATCTTCTTTTCTGACTGTAGGTTGTTGAGATGAGTGATTCTCTGCATAGGAAGAGAACTATTTTTGAGAAAAAATCTGGTTCTAGCTTGACTACTAATTCAGTATCTAAGTGGATATTTCTTTTCTTATATGCACAGCTTCAGCCAGAAGGTGGTAACAAATCTGCTGCAATCTCTGGCCTAAGTCTTTCTTGCTCATTACTTTAATGAAAATATGAGTTTAGAATCCCTTCCTAGACAGGCTGCTTCAGTTGTTGCCCAGAAACTAACTCCAAACTATGTATTAGCAGCTTGGACTATTTTTGAACAACAACAACAACAACAACATTTTTTTATATTAATAATTTATGTGCCTAAAAATTTCCCTGTCATTCTTCCCCTCAGAATTGGATTTTTTTTATTAGCTCCCTGTTGAGCAGACTATGTTTTGATTTGGGGAGAAATGATAGTTACTGCTTGATGACAGTTGAGACAGACATTATTGGGAACATCCCTGCATGTCTTACCAGCAGTTGGATATATTTGGCTGAGCTGATGCTGGATGACATTTTCACTCCAGTCTAAGACAGCCCATGTGGTTGTGTGCTGGTGTCTTGCTGCGTGGTAGGACATAACCTAAAAACTGACACCTTGGCACTGGTAAGACTGCCTTGTCCATGTTTATGTTTTTAGCATGGCCAGTTAAAAGCAGTGAACAAGCAGTGAGCGATCTTTTCTAAACCCACCTTCCAAAGTCCCAACCACTAGCAGATAAGGAAATTTAAAAGGCACAGATAAAGTTGCATTGTTACCAGCAGTGAAACTATCACAATCCTTTCTGAATGCATTTCTGCTCTTTACCCGAACAACTGATTCTAAGAAGATAAAATGTATTTAAACACTACACGAAATAATTACTTCTACTGATGCCATGATGATTTTTTGCTTTTCTTTTATACCCCCTTTTATACACTCTTTTATATAGCTTTATATATTCCTTGTGCCTTTAGCTTACATAGTTATAATTCTTTAAGTTCGATAACTCCCCTTAGACCTAGTATTTTGTTAAGTTTAGAGACTAAACATTCGAAAAGCCCAAAGAAACCAAGGTCCTCTCCAGAACACATTCTGTAAACAAAGATAGGCCCATCCAGGGGGAGGGTCCCTTGGGTGGGGGATCTCACCTGAGTCCCTCACTGGGGAATCTTTGATAGATATGCTAATTTTTGCAAGGCATATAATGGTATACTCATCACATCGGGGGTGGCCATTTTCTTCAGTGGGGACATCAGGGTGCATTTCAGTGTACATTTCATCACACCTAAGGATCCTTAAATAAATACCAAGGTAAAAACCCTTTTTCCCTCCTAACTGTGTGCAGCTCTCTTAATTTTAAGACCAGGAAAAGGCATCACTACCTAACCCTGTCAATTCTGATGATTCTTTATTGGTGAAATAACAACTAATTGTTCCTTAAGAACCCCTGGCTTGTAAGGTTTGTTGATAGTCATGTTGTTTTATCTTTAATTACTTCATTCATAAGCTATTATTTAGGCTTTTGGTCAACACTGTGCTCTTTTCATAGACTTGCTGATGGTCCCAGTTCAGCAGAGCCAGTATTTGTCTGCAAACTCACTCCTCAGTGGAACTGTGTATAAGCCTTGAGCTCGAGATCCTCTCAAGGATCTTTCCATGCCTCTCGCTATCAGTGTATCTCTACACCTGTCTTTTCCATTTGCTTTTCTTTTTGTGAGGAAGCAGGAGGCTGTCTCATTTCCCTGAAGAGCCAAGCACCCCTGTCAGCCACCATTACTCATGGTGACTGTGGCGCACAGCTGCGCCAGCAATGGAATCTCTGGGATTGACACCGCTGTGTCTCATGGGATAGGCAGTCCTCCTGAAGACCCCAGGAGGTAACATGGCATAAGACATAGCATACTGTTATTCCCATAAACCGCTTCAAAATCAAAAATAATGGAACTTCAAACTCAAAATTATAATTTTATTGTCAACTAGACCATTTTGAGGCAAAATCGTTTGGTTTGCAATAATCAGTAAGGAAAACTCCAATTTTTCATTGAAACTTTTGATTAAATTATTTTTCCATTTTTCTCTTTTCATTGAGATTTTCCATTCAAACATCTGACAGTAAATTTCTGATGTTGCTAAGTTGAATCTCCAGGCAGGTGTTTCTACCTTCCCACAGCAATTTCTTGTGTATTGAATTGAAACTTTTGGGCAATGCAGTGATAATGTTTTTATTTGTTTCCTTGCCCCTCTGTCTGTCATGGCTGAAAGAAAAATACAGGCTAACAATGTCCAAAGCAGCCAAGTCCCCTCAGCCCAAGCTTTATCAAGGCCAGCGTGATTAGTGCCAGCTTTAAGCACAGCTAACGCAGGCAGCTGCCCAGGGCAGCAGACTGCTGGTGGCAGCAAAGCAGTCACTGCTCCTCTGCCTCCTTTTCTGTGTCACAGCCACAGAGATGGAGCTGCTGCCAGGCATGCGGGCCAAGGTGTGCGAGCCAGTGGCTGTGCATGGGTAGGCACTGTCTCCCTGGAAGCAGTAACTGCTGCCCATCCTCCTCCAACTCCCCTGGCATCACCCTGAGGGTGGAGCTCTCCCAGCTCCAGTTCTGCCCTCTGCTTGCCATCCCCAGGCAGAGAGAGCCCAAGCGTGCTGCTTCTCCATAAGGTGGCAAAGTTGAACTTCATTTACACCAACGAAGAGCTTTGAACTGGCTGTGCAAGAGGTTCTGCCTTATATTTACAACTGAGGATTAGGTCCTTCAGTCTCTCATATTCTTTGGAAAACGTTACTATGCAGAATATTCCTACCGCTGGATTTTCTGTATCTACACATAAGTCATTTGAATGGTTGTCAGGCTTGGTACCTTCAGAAAACATTTATTTGCCTCTGCACTTTTTTCCACTTGGATCTATGTGTAAGTTTGTGTGTTGTGTGCGTGGCTGATGGGAGGAATATATACTGTATACATGTATTTGTGTGTGAGCATGATTTTGACCAAGTCTGTGCTTATTTAATCATGTCTGATGATGCTTTACATAAAAGGTTTAAAATATAGATGCTGAGTATATATTCTGAAGTTTGTGGACAAACACCTCTACGTAGACAAAGGAGAAGAGGACACTCAGGAGTGACATTTATCACTCTCTGCAGCTACCTAAATGGAGATTGGGACCAGGTGGGCGTTTCCCTCTTCTACCAAGCCACTAGTGACAGGATGACAGGACATAGTCAGGGGAGGTTCAGGTTGGACATTAGGAGGAATTTCTTCACAGAAAGGGTGATTAAACATTGCAGTGGACTGCCTAGGGACGTGGTGGAGTCACCATCCCTGCAGGTGTGTAAGGAAAGACTGGATATGGCACTCAGTGCCATGGTCCAGCTGACATGGTGGTGTTCAGTCATAGGCTGGACTTGAGAATCTCAGAGGTGTTTTCCAAATTGATTGTGTGATTCTGTAGCTGAGTTTTGCTTAGGTCAGAGAACTGAGGCGCAACTCTGGGTCCTGAAGCCTGTGTTGCCTGCCCCCACCTAAGAGAGGAGCACTTCCAGTTCCTGACAGGGGCTGTAAGGCATCACATGCCAGATAAGGAGGTGTCCACTGTGGTTAAACACTGCAGTACCTCTGGTGCATTGTCTGAGCTGGTTCTAATAAAGATGATGCTGGTATATGATGCAGCTACAAAGTCTTCTCCACATGAAGAGTCTCCCTATTCCAAGAGGCTCTTGAGGTGGACATCTCTAGCCAGAAAAATATTACTGTCACGGTGGGCAGTGGCTGCAGAAGGGGTGTGTGCAGTCACACAGCATGGGCTCTGTTTGGTGGCTGTGAATGACAAGTGATGTTGCAGCTCAGTGGCAGCGTTTCAGTGCTGCACAAAAGATGCTCTCACGCTTCTGTGCTGTGCTAGTGAGGGGCCACGACTGTGGATGTGGTGGGCAGAAGGTGCATTGGCAGAAACATGGGCCAGCTTTTTATTTTTGTTGTTTTGTGGGGCGGGCCATACGTTGTGTGCGTGCTGACATGGCCCCGTAAGGCACTAATCTGGGCAGTAAGAGGGTTACATGTTTGGTGTTGTTTGGGTGGCAGGCACTGTGCTGTGTGTTGGACCTCCACAAAGGACAATACAAAGTCAAATGGAAATGCTGTCGCTGTGGACACAGCACAAGGCAGAGCTGAATCTTTGCTTTAGTCCTTCATGTTTTCCCCCATGGCTTTTTCCCTTTCATCGTTTTCAGGGCAGGGAGATCCTCACTTCATCTGTGGAGTGACCTTCCCATCCCCTGCCTGCAGCACCGGAAAGAGATTAGCACAGATGAGAAAACACAGAAGAAACCTGCTGGAGCCAGTATGGGAAAGTCTGTGACAGGAGGAGTGAGCAGCAAGGTGTCTGAGCGTGGCCGGGTTGTCTCTGGGGGACATAGACACAGGATGGTTTCAGGCCCTGGCGCCACCGTTCCAGTGGGGAATTGCAACCACTTTAATTAGGAGCTAGCTTTAGCATTTCCCCAGAGCAGTAGGAGAGGGGGAGATGGAAGTCCCTGGAGAGGAGGGGGAAGCTGGAAAAAAGGAGCAATGAACACAAACTGGAATAGATTTTCTAAAGGAGGTATTGCACACCTGGAGATCTTCTAGGAGGGAATCAAGAAAAAAATAGGAGTGGTTGCAATTAACGCAAAGCAAAGATGGTGGGGAAACATTTTCTGTTTCCAAATATCAAGAGTTCCAAGTCCATGGATCTTTGTGTGCCTACAGCATGGTTGCCTTTAGGCGATGAGGTCTGCTGTGCGCTACGAGCAAATTCCCTCACTCGGTATCCTCATTTACAGTGCAGTGCTTGAGAAATTGCTCGAGGGCCACCCTGATCTAGTATCAGGTTGAGGTGAAAAGTAGAGCTGGGGGGTGGGGAAGCCGGCATGTTATCAGCACATGCAGAGACTGGCTGTGAGGACCAGGAACACACTTTCTGTGTACAGAGCAGGTTCTAGGCTTGCAGAATATAACAGCAGGTGTGGGGAGGAGGAACTGGATCACGCTGGGTAAGAAAAGAGGGACCTCAGCAGAATAGGCAGGATATGAGTAGCCTTCTCTTTGCAGCCAAATCTTGTCTTCCCATGGCTGGACGTAACTTGCATGGAAATGGCTATTCCCTGGGCCCTAGCAAATATAGTAAGGGTTAATGCATTGCATAGTGGCAATAAATTTTGCATGTATGACAGAGGAGTGGGCTGGAAATGTTTCCTGAGGAGAAGCTGCTGTCAGCATTGTGCCTTTTATTAGTCTGTACTTTTCTTCCTTCCCTCTAATGAAATGCCCATTGACATTTATGGTCTTGTCACCTGGTGAGAAAGCCATTGTCACCTCCACTGACGCTTCTCCCATCACAGTGGGTCCCATTCTAGCACTTCAAAGTAATTTTCATCTTCTTTTTCAATGGACAAAACTTTCCTGGATGGATTAACCTGGCCATTGAACTGGCAAAGATTACGTCAAGACAGCAGCAGAGTGGACCTCTATGTCTTTGTTGTTAACTGCACCTGCACTCTTTTAGGGATACTTGAGGAGCTTGTGTCATGGGCAGTCTGCAGTTTACACCGTGCAGCCTGTTGAAAAGGATCCAAACACACTCTGCTCTCTAGTGACTTACTCTTAGTTTCTCTCACTCCGGTCTTTGCCTTGCTTTATCTTCCAGATAGCTCTTCATCCCATTGGCTCTTGTATGGGGACAGCAGATCTCAAAGACAAGCTTTGTTCTCTGACCAGGCAGATAAGAAAGATCATCTCAGTGCCTCAACAAGGAAAAGACAACAATGGGAGCTCATCCCTTATTAGCCATCAGAAACTCTACACTAGAGAGAGCCCTTAAAGGTATCCAAGATGTGAAAAAAACGTCTTGGTTTCCATGAGTTACAGGATTAAGATGGCTAGGAAACTGTGCTTCAGTAGTTGTAGAGTTTATGAAGCCACTTGCTTTACTGCAAAGCAATAGTTATTTTACTCTGAAGGTACACGGCTTCATTGACAAACAGCTACACATTCCTTTGTAACGTGTCTTGGTCAGGCATGCACTCACAGGGGTTTTTAAGATAAAATCTACCCATACTACCTGTCACTGAAGAGGTAAATAATTAGTCTTTGCTCAGTTGTCGTTGGTGTCTTTCATGCTCTTCTTGTTTGTTTGTTTGTTTTTTTGTTTGTTTGTTTTGTTGGGGTTTGATTTTTTTTTTTTTTGGTGGAGGAGGGAAGACCTCGGCTTTTTCTTCAAGGTTTTCTTCAGTACTGTAAAACCTCTTAGCAGAACTGGCCACCTACTTCCACAGCTGGTAGGGTGAGATCACAGAAATCTTTCATGGTCTCTCAGAGGAACTCCTAGGTTGCTGGTAGGAGTCTATGAGCCAAGAAGAAGGACTGATGCCAGTACCACCCCCTCCTGCATGTGTAGCTTGAACTATCAAATTTTCACAGTCATGGGGGAAGATGTTTGATTCTTAGGTCCAAATGTGCTTTCCAGGCAGCTGTTTCCTACCTCCTCAGAGGAGACACAGTGGGCTGGAAGGAAGGCTGGTTCTGGTCTTCAGACTGTCAGCTGGACCTCCCTGGTACGGTGTTGGCATCTGGGCAAAGTACAACTCCTGCATGTTCTCTTCTGGTGGTTTATTTCTGAGTATGGAAACAAACAAAAAGAACAGCTCCTAAATCTGGAGTGCACAGGTCTCACTACATCACGTGGGATCTGAAATTAAAAAACCTTTACTCCTTCATATCACAGAATCACAGACTGGGTGGGTTGGAAGGGACCACAATGGGTCATCTGGTCCAACCTCCCTGCTCAAGCAGGG